>CABIKL010003364.1:0-11047 GCA_902196195.1 Aptinothrips rufus | reverse complement strand
GGACAGGAGCAGGGCAGGGGAGGGGGGAGCACACTGCGGGGGAAGGGGAGGGGGTGGGGGTGGACAGAAGCCTTGCAAGTAGGGGAGCCAGAGAAGGAGGAGGGGGTTGGAGAAGCAAGTGTTTATCAGGTGGTGCCGGTGGGGAGAGGGGAAGGTCGGAGGGGAGGAAGGCAAATAATTAGTCAGAGCACACAGCGGTCAAGAACCCGGCCGGGCGGCGCGCACCTCAGCCCACACACAGCCGGGATAAGTCCAGCGGAAGTGGCGGAACCATCGGAACCAAACTAACCACTCCTCAGAACCAGGCAGTCTAGCTGTATACACACAGCTTGCAGCAGACAAGCAAAGAACCTGCCGTGTTAACATGGACCTCTGAGGTAACGAAATGTTTCGAAACAAAATCGACATAAACTGAAGAGACTGCATCACAGGCCAGCAGCCTAGGTTAGCCATGCCCTTTTTCGTCCAGCCCCGCCCCGCCCCGCCCCGGCCCGGCCCGCCCCGCCACGCCACGCCCCGCCCCGCCACGCCCCGCCCCGCCACGCCCCGCCACACCGGCGCGTTGCCTTAGACTCGAGTCAAATGGAGCGCATGATAAGAGCCGCCAATGCAAATCATGACATGGGAATAAGGAACTGCTGAGTCGATCGCATTATTAGAGCCGAGCCACTTGCCACGCGCCACGGACCCGGGTGAGTCTTAGACGAAGATGGATACAGCTTCAGCGCCAGTGCGATGATTTTGTTCTCACAAATGGGTCACGTGTAGGGACGTGACACCCAGAAAACAAAGCAACTAGCAGACGACGCTTTGCAGACGACGCCTAGCAGACGACGCCAAGCACGCAACGTCGAGCTGATCACACACGGCAGGAAGAGGCTGTTTGTTTCACAGAGCACTTCGCAGTCATGAGATTCGCGCCGTGTTCGGACAAGGGGCTCGATGTGATTTCCGGCTCTGGCTTCTAAAACAAGTGTCGGCAGAGACAAAGCAGGTCGCGCCGGCCAGGCCAGGGTTCAGCGACACGCCCATGTATTATGCAAACAGAACAAAACGCGGTCAAATCGGGGGCAATCAGATGCAGCTCGTCAAACCAAGCGGGGCTGCGACCGGCCGGCTATGCGACGCAGTGGCCGGGCCGGCCATACCCCGCCCTCTGTGCATTTGCAACCCTCGGCTTACATTGAAAGTCAATGGAGAGCGGGGTACTGACCGGGCCGCGCTTAGTCTCCTCTCCAGCAGTGAGTGACCCCGATAAGCGTCGTCTGCTGGACGTCGTCTGCTGGACGTCGTCTGCTGGACGTCGTCTGCTGGACGTCGTCTGCTGGACGTCGTCTGCTGGACGTCGTCTGCTGGACGTCGTCTGCTGGACGTCGTCTGCTGGACGTCGTCTGCTGGACGTCGTCTGCTGCTCGCGGTGGGAGGACTACCGCTGACCAGACGCTCTTCACGATCCCTAGCGCGATAAATGACCGAACAAACTGGCACCAATAAACGAGGCAAACGGGGTCAAAGTCCTCGCTGCCTTCCCTCCTGCCCGTGGACCCCGCCTCGACTCGACCCGCCCCGCCACGCCCCGCCACGCCCCGCTGTATTATCTCACGGCGATAACAATGGCGCAAGGTGAGATGCAATCCGAGCGGAGTGGACTGGAGTGGAGCAGGGCGGCCATTGTCGACACACTCATCACAAAATACTATTACTGCTCGGACTGTTAGGGGCGCCGCCCTGCCCTGCCGCGCGGCCTGCCGGACGGCCCCGAGGCACGACACGGGACACGGCGCGATGTGAGGGGCGGAAGGCGGCGGTGCGGCGGTGCACGGCGGGGTTCCACGATTGCACATGGTCAGGATTTACGGAGGATGGGCGAGAAGCGCTCGCGAGCTCTCCTTCGGAACGGACACGAACCAAGGGGTAGCACAGCGACCCCATCTCGCTCTGTCTCACTCGCTCCCCTCACTGGTCGCGTCGCCCCGTCCCTCTCTACCCGAAACGACCCGACCGCGACCCGCCCGGTGCTCATCACTGCACCTCCTCGCCCGTCAGACCCGGCTTATTCACTCGCTCCTCATACTGGTCGCGTCGCCCCGTCTCTCTCTACCCGAAACGACCCGACCGCGACCCGCCCGGTGCTCATCACTGCACCTCCTCGCCCGTCAGACCCGGCTGCGGCACGGCCCACACAAACGAGCGAACGCGCGCAACAAAAAATCGAAGGCTCCGCACCGCGACGAAAAAGCTTTGGCAGAGGGCCAGGAGGAGAAACTTGACCCTTCCTTCATCTCGCCACACTCAAATCCCTTCACGAGCAACCCTCACCTCAACCTCACCGCAAACGGCCTCAACGACCCGAAGCCGTCGTGGAAACCAGTAATTTTGCAACTTCATCGCTGCTTGTCCTATTTTCTTTCCGGTTCCCTCACTACTGTGAAAAAATTCTCGTAAAGTTACGACAACTAAGCACTGGAAAATTTCTTGCCAAAGCACAGTTGTAAATTTACGACAAATTGCAGCAATATTTTGAAATATTGTTATGTATTTTTGTGTTTGGAGAGCATGAGCACTAAGTCCAAAATGCCACGACTTTAGATTCGTTAAGTTAAGATAAAACCATTGGAAATTTTTTTTTTCTTAAAGTGTCTTAAATTTACGATTTTTTTTACCGTGCTCTTTTTGCAGATGCGCAGCGCAATCGGCAGTCTAGTCTTATCTCGCTTCATCGGGTGTATCAGCGATGCGTGTTTTATCCTCGCCACTCCACCGGAATGGTGATAAGAAAGCACTCAGAGTGACGATCCCTCACCTTCGACATGGCGAACGTAAACACAAGGCGGCAGACACACTGTCTCAAAGGAGCAGGTTCATCAGCGTCGGAATGAGAGCATGAATACTCGCAACCGGGCCACGGCGATAATGTTTAACTTAAAAGGTCAGGTCGAGGGGTCCGCGGCTCACCACACTCCTCGCGTACACACCGAGAGTAGGCTATCTACTGGTATTCCGCAACATATTCCACTATATACTCCACAAATATTACACTGTGTTGCATATTCCAACATATTCCACATGGAATATAGATGGAATAGCACTAACATGGCGTCGACATACTCACCGAGTCATGGAAATGGATATACGAAACTGCTACTATTCCACTGCGAAACTCACCTGCAAAGAGAAAGATAGTCCAGGTTAGAACGCATTCCAATGACGATACAGAATGTCGACAGGTCTGAGACAGCCCTATTGCTCGGCTATAGCGCAAGTAAGACGTTACTGACTGAGAAAGGCTGTGGGGAAGCGGAAGGCCAAGGCAGACCGGGGCGGGAAACCTTCCCACCAATTCAAACCTGAATATTCACGTGACTGGCAGAAAACGCGGGTATAAAGGATCAGATGGGCTTGTTACACCCCTCCCCTCAGTAGTTAGTAGCAGCCATCACCAGGCGAGGCGCGCGACCTGGGGAGGGGGAGGAGACAGGTACGCAGAGATACAGAAACGCTGACGATATAATTTCAGTGTAATCGTCAAACAGTCATAGCGCGGTGGCGCTCCGGTCACGAACAGACCTCGGCACGTCACGCTCGGCCACGCTCCGCCACGCCCCGCCAGGCGTGACAAACCAGTCGTCTTCTTCAATAACAAGGACGGAGAGCGCGACTGCCAGCACATACTGCATTTGCAAGCGGACTGAGCCAACGCGTGCATATCAGTGCGCTATCACGGCTCGGGCCGCCCCGCCCCGCCCGCCCCGCCCCGCCACGCCCCGCCCCAGACTGCTCGGCTCTCGGCTCAGTCAGCCCCGTCAAGGCCGACGCTGCATTTCCTCCCACAGCAAGTGGCGTGGCGGGAAGTTCAAATGTCGGCGGCACTCTGCCACGTGAGCCGCTACTAAAGCACGGGGCAAAGCAGCTGGTCGTCTGGTCCTCGACTCTGCTTATCGATGGGGCACTGAACTGGCTGGCTGAATGTCAGGAAGCCACGCCCCTTCAGCGCTTCAGCTGTCCACTGCTGTTGATTACGTTCAAGTTGATTGCGCTTCGAGGCGAGCTCAATCCAACACGTGACATTTTGAAGCGCGCTGCTTAAACAAAAGGGCAGAGGCTCCCGCATTCCGAGGGGTCAGGGGTCACTCAGTCAGTCATGTAATCATGTGTACAAACCTTCGGTAATTTGTCTTGTTATAAATATAGTATATGTACACAAAGAAGTTCTTCATCGTTTTCGACAGAAAATAATAAAGATTGACGGAGATATCCAATACTGCCATTGTCATAAACAAAATTAAAAACACTAAAATTTCAGCTCAAGTGTTGTTTTTATTCCCCGTACTACGATGTTATCAATGTAATCCTGAGGTCGAGTAACTTACCACATACCCCTCGCGGATTTTCATACTAAAACCCACAGAAGTGAACGCTCCGCCGCCGTCCCTAGACAAAGGACGCGGCCCACGAGAGACAAAGCGGCTCGCAACGTGTGGTCAGGTGCACGCCACGCCGCGCCACGCCACGCCGTGCTGCGTTAGTCAGTCACCCCGTCACCCCACTTGGCACGCGTCGAGCACGGCCCGATAGTAAACAAAGACCTGTCCTTGGCTGTCATAGGGGGCAGGGCAGGGCAGGGCAGCCCGCTATCCCCGCGACCCCGCTAATTCAAGATGCTTCTTCGGCGCCCCGCCCCGCCCCGCCGCGACACCCCGTCGATACCCCCCCTCCCCCTTCCCCGGCTCCCGGTCCGGCAGCGCGAGGTGTTATCGGCAATGCGCCCCGCCGGTACTGGGCCCGCCTTGCTGTGTCCCTCGCTCGTTTATCTTCGGCCTGCCACAAAACAGCGTCGCTTACCGTTGAACGAAAAAAAGAGCGAACGAGAAAAAGACAGAAAAAAGAGCATGAAAGAATAAAAAAAAACAACAAGAACGATGAGAGACAATGGCTGAGATCTGACCGGCTACGGCCAGGGGGAGGGGGAGGGGGTGGGGAGACGGGGTCATCAACTTACCGCGCGACTCACGGCTCCACCGCGTCGCCCCGGCTGCGGCTTCTCTCTCGCACTTGCACGAACTCCATTAGCATCTATCTCACTCGCACGCTCCCCAGCCCGTCCCTGCCGGCCTCCACACCCGTCACTGGCGATGACAATACAACCAACTTCACTTCAATTCATCAATCTTACGGAATGATCGGCACCTTTTAGGGCTGAAAACAGTCGTTGACGACATTCGTATTCACTACAAAAAAAAAAGTTTTTTTTTTTTTTCCTTGAATTTGTTTGTCTGGATTAATAAGCCTGCATTATACTTCGAAAGCGTTTTACAGCATTGCCTCAGGGCGAAATGTTACCGTTCAAGGATGTTTGAAAACACACAAGTAGAGCAAATGCTCAGGCCTGCTAAAGACCTGAATACTGGGAAAGAAGAGCGAAGTGTACAATTTCTCATACCACGCCTTTGTCATTTGCCACTAGTCAAAATGGCGGGTAATCCGGGACAGCCATTTCGCTTCTTTCCGAGCATCCATAGGTCTACTGAGGCTCTGTGTAAAGCAATGCTCGGATGAGAACGCCTCGTGGTTAGGCAACCCACACTCTCCCGTGCGTTCAGGTCGAGATGTTGCCTACGCTGCAGGCGTCCAGCCGAACAGGGTCGGGCGTGTTGCGAGGAACAACAAAAACAACACGAGCGAGAGCAGGATACGTGTTGCCCGCATGAACAAAACAGAACTAGCGACACCGAGCCTAAGACGCGGGGGACATACACACAGGTTAAATAGCCGCGCTGCGACTATCTTATCTCGGCTCGGTTATCGTTCCTCCGAATGTTCCCAAGATCAATAATGCTACGCGGTCAGTGTGAGGCGTATCACTCCTCTCCCCTCCCCGCCACGCCACGCCCCGCTCCGCCCCGCTCTCCACAGGTCTTCAAACAGACCAGACACTTGTTAATCTCCCAGTGGGTGCCCCCGAGCTGCTCTCGCCTGCATGGCTAGCTAGCTAGCTCCAGACAGGCGGCGCGGCGTGGCGTGGCGCGGCGTGGCGGGGCGTAGCGCGATGGGGCCCGGCCCAGAGCCCTTGCGTGACCCGGTGGGGACCCACCTGAAGGTGAATCACCCTCAACTCAGCGCGCCACGCCCCGCCACGCCGCGCCGCGCACTGCTCGACTCTGTCCGTGCGGACAATCCTCTACTCCGCCCCGCACCGCCCCGCCACGCCACGCCACGCCCCGCCACGCTCACCACGCCACGCTCGGTGGTTGAGCACGACAGTTTTTCGCTATCATTATCACCAACTGCGACGTGCAAACCCCATCCCTTCAATTCCTAGGGTATGTATGTGCCGGCGAGCTGCCAGTCGCTCTGTGATTACACGACAACGAGCGCCGAGCCCCGCCACGCCCCGCCACGCGCCGCCCCGCCACGCCCCGCCACGCCTCGCCACGCCTCTCCAGTGGCGGTGTCGTCATGGCAACGCGTTCGCGGTAATGGACACTGACGCGGGGAGCAGGCTAACGACGTCCGAATAATGTGTGGTTCGGTTATCGGCAGGCAGCACTGCTGTGCCCATGGCATGTATATCGCCAGTGGAGCGCTACAGAGGAAAGAAGCGCGAACTCCGTGCGAGTCCCTCGTCAACATGGCCGCCACCCCGCTGACACGGAATAACACCAAGTCAAACCGTGGCCCAAACCACGCCGACATCGCCCCGGTGAATAAGCCAGTCAAATTTACCAAGAACCTAATTTAACGCGAGTGTGCGCTAGATTTAACCTAAGTTGGTCGTCGCGCAGTGTCGGTGACAGGGCGCACGGTAAAAACGATCCCTTGAAATCCAAGGATAGGTGGATAATTTCAAGGGCTCTTATGGGCTTTTAAGCATGGCCGCATCCTTGAAATCCACCTATCCTTGAATTTCAAGGGATCGTTTTTACAGGGCGGTGCCACCCCTGAGAGTCTCGCTGCTGAGTGATGGCAGCCGAGCACAGCGCGGCAGTCCGGCGCAGCCCGGCGCAGCCCGGCGCAGCCAGCGAGACAGACAACGAGGGGTAAAGACCCGACCCGACCCGTCCCGTCCCGTCGCTTTCCAAGGTCGCATCCGTCATTAATCAACGATGAATCCCGCGGAGCAGCCATCGCAGCCACAAACCTACCCCGGCCAGGACACCCCCCGATCAGGATCAGCTGGACGCTGTAAATATCAGAGCGCCAAAACCTTCACGAGGCCAGGAAAATCATTTCCCAAATTCTAGGGCAAAACGAACAGTAAAAATATATATTTTCACTGCGGTCCATTTTCACATCTACACTGTAAATGATAATGATTTTGCTGCAGTATGTAGCGCGCTATAGGTGAGGGGCCGGGGAATGTACAATACGTTCCCCGGGGTTCTCCACTCGGAAAGTAACTTACGATTTTCGATCGTTCCTCCGAGCAGTGCAAAGGGTCGGCGATACAGTCGTGCCGAGGGCGCAACCAATACCATTACGAGGATTTGAGCCACATAACCATTTCCTCGGCCCATAAAAAGAAGGGAAACAAGGAGCGAGTCCAGGAGGGGGGGGGGGGGGGGGGGCACGTCCACCCATCACGCTGACAACACCCCCCCCCCCTCCCTCCCTCTCCCCAGGTAATCGGAGACGGAGAGATCTATTGAGTGCACACCCAGAGATATATGGTGATTGAGTTGAGTTTCAATCGAGCACGATGTGCGCCGCACTACTCACGCGACCGTATTGCGTTGCCAACCGACGCTCGATAAATTTCGTTGCCTCAGACTGCCTGGTAGGCAGCGCGGGGGTTGGCCAACCCGACCGGCGGCCGGCATTTCCATCTGCTGCCCACTCCCGACCCCGGTAGGGCTGGCCGGCGTCGGAACAACTGGGGCCGTGATAGATAGCCATCGACAACATCGCGAGCTGTTCGATCGTGATGGCTTCACCAGCCTGCCTACAGGCCTGCCAACGTCATTCTCCATCGGCCGCCATTTAGCAACATCGACCGAAACTCGAGACAATCGGAAGCAATAGCGGTTCCGGGCCGGGGCGTAAGTCGAGGAGCCCCGCCTCACGCAACACCTGGCCGCCCCCCCCCCCCCCTCCCACGCCACGCCACGCCACGCCACGCCACGCCCCACCACACTCCACGTGACCGTTGCCGCCCAATTTGAAAGAAACGGTCTGCCAATACAGTTTGTATGTGGTCGGGGGTTCAGGGTTCACCACCTTCACCTTCTCAGTGCTGCCAACCAACTAAAACCAAACATCCATGCGTCAGCATGACCTCCTCAATCCAAGCAGGGCTGCCAACCAACTGAAACCAAACTTCCACGTCAGCATGACCTTGTCAAAGCGAGGGCTGCCAAAGCTGCCAAGAACAGGTTCACCACAGAATAAGAGCTGTTATTGACAGGCGCAGTGCTTTTCATTTCCATGGCCGCCTAGCAAGGATCCAGCTTGGAGAAGGGAGTTCGTTGCTAGGTTGCGCCAGGATTGAATGACTCAGGCAGGCAGGCAGGCCGCAGCTCTGTCAGGTCATCAGCGAGTAGCCCCGGACTGGCCACTTGCGACCAATCGCAACGAGATATGCATTCGAGTGCAAGTGAAGTAAGCGTTGCGAGGAAGACAGATACTGCGGGTGCGCAACAGAGACAGAGGGGGTGGGGGGAGAGAGAGAGAGAGAGAGAGAGAGAGAGAGAGAGAGAGAGAGAGAGAGAGAGAGAGAGAGAGAGAGAGAGAGAGAGTGAAGGAGGTGGGTGTAGAGTTCAAGGTCAGTTCATTCGGCCCGGTCCAGGCCGGCCTGCCAGAGACTGCCCCCGCCCACGCCCACGCTATTCTGTGAAGTGGCCTGGTCATTACACGTTCAACGACGCCGCTAAGAATGCGTCCATGTCCCTTCGTCATCCTCGACTCGAGCCTCGACTCCAGTAACGTAACACCGCCCTTACAGCACTGACACCACAGAGGCGACGTGACTGGTGCTGATTCATATCACTCTTTGCGTGTTAGTTTTAGATCAACCGCCGTACGGGAGACTACGTGCAGCCGGCCGATATCAGGGATTGCTGTCCGGTATGAGAAATTTCACAGTTGATGTTTCTGTTTCCCTTGAGTGTTGTACCCACGTCCAGCTACGCCGCTGACCGCCGATCACATCGCTAGTTTGGTTCGAGACAGTACAGTATCCACCGACTTGGAATGTCAAGTCTCTTAACCGCGTTGGGTAATGCTGCTCGTGCACTGAGTGGCTGGCTCGGCTCGGCTCGGCCATAGCCTCGCTCCCCCCGATATGGCCGCCTTTAGCCACCAATATTAATGGCGACTAGTGGTCCCCGGTGGTCGCTGAAGGTAGCCCTTTTCCCATTTGCTCCCCACCCTGGTTGGATGCCTCGCGCCCTACAGTAGTCCCAGACGGCTTCGAGAAGGCCCCGACGCAAGAGGCAAAAGGGCAAAGCTGATGTGACTGACTGGCCTTTGGAGAGACAGATGATTCAGGGGACAGGAAGGAAAGAGAGGGAAAGAGAGTGGAAAAGGGGGGGGGGGAGGTTACGTCGCCGGGCCGGGCTGGCATTGAGACAGATGAATCGCAGACGTCGCGCACCATCCTTGATCTCTTTTCCCAAAGCTCCATCCGAAATGAAGTGAGGATACTGTAGACTGCTGCTCGCTGCTGCTGCTACTGCTCCACATAGCATTCCTGTTGCTAAGAGGACCTGCCCCCCCCCCCCCCCCCCCCCCCCCCCCCCCCCCCCCCCCCCCCCCCCCCCCCCCCCCCCACCTTTCCCGCCCCCGCGCCGGATTTCTTCGCACTGCATCCGGTCAACACCTGCCGCGGTCCTGCATTCTTAACGCCCAACCTTGACCCGGACCACGCCCCGCCACGCCGCGAGTGGTACCTAGGTTCTCCTTCCTTGGTGCGGCGCGCCGTGCGGAGTGGCCGGCCGGGGGGGGGGGGGGGGGGGGGGGGGATCTGCGTGAGACGCCGCGACTCCGGTGCAGAGGGGCCGGGCCGGGGATTGCCGGCCTGGCCGCCTTGCTGCATTCATCCCGTTGCTTAACATCAAGTGCATCACCCATCCCATCCACCCGCACCAGCAGGCCTAACTACCTCCCCGCCAGACAAGACGCAGCAGCTACACACTCATATTCATTTCAGTCCACGAGCAAAAAAAAAGAAGAAAAATTAAAAAAGGCGAAATTTTACACCATAACTCCTAAACTCGCATTGCTACTCATTCGACATAAGATAACCTAGTTTTCTTACGCTCCACGCAAAGAAAATCCAAAATCCACATTTTGAGACAACCAAATCCAGAATTCAAGGCAAAAAATACGATTTTTTGGATGCCATTTTGAGGCCTGCTTTAAAGTGACCAGGAAGCAAGGACACGTTTTGGAATAAATCTCAAAATGACCTTCAAAAATATACACACTAAATGTCTAGTCACTTTTTTGTGCGGACTTAATAACAATTTTAAACATAACTAGAAGTAGTGACATTTTTGTTGTAATTAACCACACAACTTTTACGAAATTGTTCCTACATCGCTACAAAATTGAAACTAGTTCTAGTTATGTTTAAAATTGTTACTAAGTCCGCACAAAAAAGTTACTAGACATTTAGAGTGTATTTTTACCTTTCTGGGTTGGGTTTACCTAGAAGGTGGGTTTTGTTTCCTGGGCGCTGGGATGCCTCCAGGAAGGCTCGGCTCCAGTTGGATCCAGCGCGTTCCGACTCGCTGGAGAGGACCCTGTCAACCCTGACTGCAGCCACCGAGCGAGACACCCACAGCCCATGGCTGCCCATGGCTGCCCATGGTGCGGCGCAGGCGTGCAGCACCTGACCTAACCTAACCCAACTACAACTCACTGCGACCTTGAGGAATCCCGACGGAGGCGCACTCCGCCTCTCAAACTTCTGAAGTTGTTTAATCGACTTTCTAATTGCTCGTACTCTGTCATTATCCCTGGAATCTTATAACGAACGCAGTCTGCAACTTTTTTAAACGAGCAGTTCGTCCTCGAGGAGGAACAATTCGAGGAAAAATTATTATATTTA
>CABIKL010003363.1:0-11048 GCA_902196195.1 Aptinothrips rufus | reverse complement strand
GGGGGGGGGGGGGCGGCAGGCCGCGGACATTGAGTCGTGTGGTGGCCACCTGACCCCACAGCGCGATCCTACCCCTTGTCACCCCGCGTCTGTTCGCCACTCAATACACCCTCCCGATTCAAAACCAATTTCGGAAAGTGCAGTTGTAGTGGTGGCCGGTGGTCGGGGCCACAGCTCTCTCAGGCCCAGCCCCGCCAGCCAGGCAGGTCCAGCAGTGACCCTTCAGCTTCTTGTGGGACCTTATGACGACCAGGCCCGCTGCTCATTTTGACATCGTAGGGCCTTCCCTGCCTCCACCCCTCTGGTCTCCTTTCACCTCCCGCTGGGGGGCTCGCCTCGCATGACACTAAAGTCTGCGGGGGGGACTTCATACGGCTACTCTGCCACAATTAGCTGTAAACTCAAAAGGCG
Organism: Aptinothrips rufus; assembly: GCA_902196195.1. Taxonomy (NCBI): domain Eukaryota; kingdom Metazoa; phylum Arthropoda; class Insecta; order Thysanoptera; family Thripidae; genus Aptinothrips; species Aptinothrips rufus. The sequence goes on along the minus strand of CABIKL010003363.1, from coordinate 10,637 downwards.
AAGGAGTGGATCTGATCTGAGCGCTCTCTTCAGTTACGGTACCGTGCGTGCTACATGGAGGCAGAACAAGCTTTGAATAAAACGGTCAGGCTAGGAACGCCGAATAATTCATTCCGGTTTCATTATCCTCTTGTCTGTCCTTTATGTTGCTCTGTTTTCGCACCTCTTTCGTTCTCTGCTTACGTGCTCATTATTCCCCGCCAGGTTCCATGTATATCTGTCGACATCTCTTTGATTAAGAACTCAATGCAAGTCTTTAGTAATCATTTATTCGGAAGCACTCGTCTACACTTGTAGAAAAAATTACAATAAAGTACACTCATGTATTGTAAATTATTTGCATGATCCTATTGTAGACAACTATTGTACATTCCCCGTCTTCCTCGCCTTCAGTACAATATGGATTGTATCCGAAAATATTTTTACACCCTAACTACAAATACAGTATTGTAAATTATTTTCTCACAATGGTACAATCATTTTTGCAGTGTATTTTCATTTAATTTTCATAGACTTTGCCGTGCATCTCCCAACTTCTCCTAACTCTATCCATAAGAGGTCGGCGCCTGCTTTAAAATTGTATTCGTATCGCGGATAAGCGAAGTTGAAACGGTCGGTGGCGGTGGTCCTACCTGACCTGGCAAGACACTCGTCTCCTCGTGGATCGCCTCGTTACAACTCCAGGCCGCGCCCTAAGTCAGCACGTTTCAAAGCTGCTCCTGGTCCGGCACATTCTGCAGAGTTACTAATCCGCATCCATAAGAGTTTTCCTTTGGTGAGCCCGACCGTCGCGGTATGCCCTGGTCGGCCGCTCGCCCCAAGCCCAGCCCCGCCGCTCCACGCCGTACCCCGCCCGCTACCCCCTACCGCCCCAGTCCGGTCCAAGGATCGCAGGATCCCAGCCTCCTCTCGGCCTCCTCATCTGTCCTTTGCTGTCGCAGTTTATTGAGAGCCCTGCACAAACTTCGCAGAAATCCGCGAATCATCCCTCCACTCTCTTAAGAGTGTGAAAACAAAAATCTTGCTGTAGTCAAGTTAAAATATTCGAGACGCAGATCAATCGAGCGAATCCTGTACACAGGACGTCCGATCTTCCGAACTCCTTGCACTTTAATTTTCCCACAGCCCCCCTTGCCTTAAATGTATGCGATAAATTATAAATGAAAATATATTTAAAAGATCTTCTTTTTCCCTCGAAAATACTAGTTTTCGAAAGGCGAGAATAAAGAATGGATCCATTAAATTATTTTCTTCTTGTCTCGACGGTTGTCGTCACTTCTTGGACGGAATAAAATCAAAGTGTAGCCGGCAAATGCAGGGTGCGTTTGGATCTATTCTTAGTTCAAAAAATTTAAATTGAGAGAAACGGAAGAGGATGAGCCGTTCCAGGCGACGGAGGTAAATCGTAAATTCAAAAAGACTTAAATCAAGGTATTGCAGTAGAATTAGTGAAATTCCAGTTTTCAGTAGAGAATTCAGTTGTCAATTACTTTTGCATTTCAGCAGCGTAATATTGCATTACTTTTTGGGCTCAAATACTTATCTTTGTGAGCTCTTTCTTTTCTACTCTATTTACTACCGCGTCTTGCACTTTGTGTCTTCTTTTAATGAGTCCAGTTGGTGCGCCCCGCGACTAGTCTGCGTCCCACAAAGACAGCGCGTACAGACGGGGTGAAGAGGGGAAAGGGGGGGGGGGAGGTGAGGAGGCGGCGTGCTCGCATTGGCTCTCGCACACACTGTAGTACATAACGTTGAGCGCTGCTCGGCTCGGTTAGGCCTGCTAGGAGCGGTGTGGCTGTGATGATACCATTAGTGGCACAAAGCTCAGCTGAGGATGAGAACTCTCTCAAATCTCCTTGCGAATACGTGCTCCGACGAGCATGTACAGTGGATGATGATAAGATGACAATGACGCAGTGACGTCGGCTGACTTAGACTGGGAAGGGTCTTTTCACAAAGTCTGTTCCAGGCGCTAAATACGCATACTCCAGACCCACATCCTAATATTTAAACTTGTCGCGATGGCCCAGTTGATGTTCGCGTTCATTAAATTCTTAGTATCGTCAGATAATTTTCATTTGTCTGCTGGCGGCGTACCTTTCTCTGATTATTTACAACACTAAATTTTATTATTGATTACTATATGAACAGTATATTGTTACCAGTGCATCTAATTCAAGAACCAATAGTTGCGCGATATGTTGGCACGAATAGCATTTTGACTACGGGGCACGGGAAGCGGGAGAGGGGGAGAGCGAGAGCAGAAACGGGAGTATTGATCAGATCACGTAATCACCTTGCATGCAATGCCTTCCACTGTTTTCAGGGAAAACAAGACCGAGGTTGTAGACTTGGGGCGGCAAAGCAGTGAGTTCTCGCGGGGCTAGGGTGGCGTATGGTGGGGTAAGGGGGGATAGGGTGAGGGGGTGGGGTATAGCGGGGTAGGGTGGGGTACTGTGGGGTAGGGTGGGCAGGGTCGGCGATAGTGTTGCGATTACGATTTAAGACGGATGCATGTTGCGCCAAGGGAGTGATCTGACGCGTCGGCAGAAACAACACCACAACAGGATTTAAAAAAAAAAAATGTAATGAATCAGTATATAATCTGGAAAGGGTAGTCTCGATCATTTCTCCACTGTCACGTCAGCGTCACGGCAGATTGCAAATCCGAGACATTTAGGGTCACGTTTTTGTCGGCACAGACCTCTCCGTTCTGACCACCTCCGTCCACCGCTGGAGAGCCACTGCCCGCAAATAATAACCTTACTGCCGCCATTTTTCACCGGCCTGCGGGTTATGAGTGGGGAGGATTTGGCTCGGCCCACGTAGCATCACGTAAATACCTTGCCGGTGACCGTGGAGGAGGGGCTTTCTCCTCGCGTACAAAGAGGTTGAAGGTGAAGCCAGCAGCCGCAAGCTCTGTCCGAGCAGGTCTCTGCTTCACCCTCGCCGTTCTATTGTCGGTACAAGGAAGTGAAGCGCCGCGCCGGGCCGGGCGGAGCGCACGTGCATGGTCTCTACGGCGATGCTGAGGAGCTTGCCGGGGCCGATGCAATGCGAGGACGATCTTTTGCCTTGTGAGGTTATCCGTGTGGTCCATACAATAACGGAGGGACTGTTTTTGTGCGATCCGGTGCACTGCCGGTATCGAATCAGAATTTATCAGCAGTCGAAGAGGAGTGAGACTGATACTTTAACTCGTTCAGGGAACTAAGAGCGCCATACCGAATGAGGCGGGGAAGACCAGAGAGTTCGGTCGTCTTCTCGCTGGGCTGGAACACTTGCACTATTTTTCTTCGTCTTGCACTTGTCCCTGCCGGACGCGAAGTGCTCTAATAAATATCCATTTATGTGAGGACATCTTAAGCCCCGGCCGCACCGGAGGAAGGTCGGCGATGGGCCACCCCCCCCCCCCCGGGGGGGGGGGGGGGAAGGCAGTTGGAGGGGAGTGATGGCGCTAAGAGTTCCTGCGTGTAAGAGGACAACCAGCAGCGATCAAGAAGAACCAGTACTACTAGAATAGACTAAAACTTGATTTACGCGATATTGTGCAACTGGGAACGCTACGAAGGATCGAATAAAGTTAAAATCATGCTAAAATTTTCAACAAGGGTATCGATTCCATGTTTTCGAGCCACTAAAACACTAAAACTGCCCATAATCTGGCTTGTGTGTGGTTTTCCTGGGTGAGGCCATGGCGTGTGATCGTGACTAGCTCAGCGTGGAGGCCCCACCGAGTGGAGCGGGGCGCCATCTCGGGGCGCCAGCTGTTTCCTGATCGCTATCTTCCGCCGGGGAAAGTGACGGATCAAGCGGTGCCCACTGGCCTTATAAGGTTTTCGTTTTTGTTTTACCGCTGTTTAGTCGACGGAATGACGTGGCGAGCTCTTCGCCCCCCTCTCACCCCTCTTCCCTCCCTTTTCCCCCACTGTTCCTTCCATTTACCTAGGCCTTTCTAGACCTGCACCTCATTCTCAATAGGGTAGTCCGGAGATAACTTGAACGGAACTTAAGAGGAAGTCAAGAATACCAAAAGCGAAAAGAAAAGAGTCGGTATGAGAAATCACACGCGCCGGGAGGGGCGAGTCCTTCCATCTTGGCAAGATGGAAGCGAGCACTCGTCCACGTACGTGTAATTTCTCATACCGACTCTTTCCTTTCCGCTTTTGGTATTCTTGACTTCTTCTTAACTTCCGTTCTGGCTATCTCCAGACTACCCTTTTAAGGAATCATTTTTAAAATCAGCACATCTAATCGCTCTGTTAGGGAATCGTCGGTGATTAGGAGGATTTACCCAGTGTAAAATGTCGATATCGATTCGACATCTTTTCGACCCAAATTACTTTGATTCGATGTAGAACCGACATCGTTTCGATCGCCGTTTCTCTCTGGGTAGGACGCTATTCGTTCCATGCTATCATCAACCATTCCTAATGCCGCAAAGACGAGTTTTCAACCACTCCTCTCCGGCTCGTATGTGAAAGAGAATCCGTCACGAAAGGTACTCCCGATATCGGAACATCGAACGAAAGTGGTATGTACAAAATTGTTGAGACCAGGCTGTAGAGTACCATTAGATTTGATGTGAGAATTCGAACACTCGTGACATCCTCTGTTTCATACTTGTTCGAGAATAACGCATTTCAACTTCAGCACTGACGTGAGCCCGGGTCTGCGCTGTCCGTTGAGGCCCGCTTGCCCTGCTCTCTGTTCAGCTCACGTGTCGGAAGCCTTCTCAGATGTCACACAATACACGCCGGGCTGGGTTGCGGTGTAAAGATCGCACACTGACCACTTTGTGACATTGTCGCTGTGGCACTATCACGTGGCGGACGACCAAGGCGGCGGACGAGGCTGATACAGCTTTACAAAACATCCCTTTCATTTCTTACCTCTGGATTTGGAGGAAAAAAGTTGTGCAGAGACACATCTCAAAGAAACTCCGATCGAGGAGCAGTGATTCTATACTATATCTGTGAGATGAGAGCTCACTGCTTCAGATACATGCACTCTCAGACCACCATGAACATGTTGACAATATCTATTGTCAAATTTGTGCAACAATAGAGTTATAAAAAAATATTTTTCATACGTTATTAACATTTTGTTTATGGTTATTAACAAATTTGTTCATGGCCATGGACTGAGAGTGTGACACTGCGATTCGATGGTTTACTTTCAGGAAATGACATTGAATACATATCGTCAGCTTCCAGCTCCTGAAACAGATGTGTATTGGCAGCTAACCTTCCCCGGCGGAAGTGCATTAGTGTGACTGCGAAGAGATCGTAGTGACATCTCCCCCCCCCCCCCCCCCCCCCCGCACTCCCACACTCACTCCGGCAAGTCACGGGGGATCACTCCGGTGAGGCGACTGGCATCGAACAGATCGGCTTGGTGGAGCGCTGAGCATGTGATATGCATGGGGACCCACAGCACCCGCGCCGCCCCGCCCTAACTCGGCCTAGCGCATTCCACCTCGAAACTATACGGCAAATCAATATTTTGCTGACAAATCGGATTACGCCGCCGGGAGCTCCGGCTGCTTGCCCCGCGAGCTCATCGCGCCCGCCGTCACAATCCAATCGCCACGCCGCGCCACGCCGCGCCACGCCGCGCCACGCCGCGCCACGCCACGCCACGCCGCGCCACGCCACGCTAGCCTGATGACGTATTCCAAACCAGGCTTTTTGTTTCTTGCAGATCACAGGACACAGGAGCGATTCCTGTGCACCATGGATAAATTCAAGGGGTCAGTCGCTCACGCCGTCGCTCATGTAATCATGTGTACACTTGGGAAGTACTCCTACTTGTAATCATCCGTAATTTCATGTAATTTTTTTAATGTAATTGCATGTAATGTTCATGTAATGTCCATGTAATGCTTATGTAATGTCATGGTAATCGCGTGTAACCCATCTGTACATGTACTCCTGTGTACACCAAAATGAGGAGTGACTGACCCCTCGGATAAATCCAAGAAGTCTGGAAGTCTGGTGCTTCCAGACTTCTTGGATTTTCTCCCTGGACTTCCCACAGCGCCCTTGAAAACAGCCCAAGTTACAGACATTCGTCATGTGACGTCAAAATGACGTCTTTTGACGTCAAGATGACGTCAGAGTGATGTTATTTTGACGTCACATGACGTCAATGTGACGTCACTATGACGATTCTCTGTAACTAGGAAGACAAAAAGGTCTAATATTGCACACTTGGATATCCAGTGGACTTCCAGTGGACTACCACGGGCTACTGGATAACTTGTACACGGCCTCCCTCAGTTTCGATTGGCTCTGCAGTGGAATGTATTGATCAGACCGGCCTTTGCAACGCTTTGTTTTCGTTGCTTTTGCCGCTTCCACCGGTCCATGTGTCGTTAGAATCACACCGCGGGCCGCTGAAAAGAGTTTCAGTGTGTGGGGGACAGAATCCGAAGACTGGCCGCGACGCGCGCAGTAAATGCGACCACTAGCGACCTGTGCGCTACCAGCACGCTATACACGGCGAGCACACAACCGCTTCTTCTTCTGCTAAAGGCTATGTCACAGTGAGAGGGCCTCTCCTCTCGCCCACTAAGACCCGCCTCGCCGCTCCCCGCCTCCACCAGCGTCCATTTTTCACTTGACTGGCGTGTAAATCGCACCCGGAGAAATCTTCTCATGACATAAAGACGGTGTCGCAGGTGATAAAGACTTAAGCCCCAGGGGCGTGATGGTCGGACGGTCGCTCGCGTGTCCGCCTCCTCGGCCCGCCGCGCCCCGCCACGCCCCACCACGCCCCGCCGCGTCCCGCCACGCCCCGCCACGCCCCGCCACGCGCCCCTCCGCGTCCAGCCAGCGGGAGGAAAGGGTAGCGCCTCGCCTAGCCTAGGCCAGGGACAGGCCAGCCGAGCCGAGGCCAGCCGCGGCCCATCAGTGGGGTTCCATTTTATTTTCTTGACGGTGCGCGTGTCTCAGATTGTCTCTTGGCTGGGCCCGCCCCGGACGTCTCAGTAATGAAACACACCAATCTCAGCTTCCGCATTGCCACCACCATTTGCTCATCATGCGGTCATTGCCGCAACAATTCTTTTCGCATTTCAGTGTGCGAGTAACTTGGCTTGTCGATTTGACGACGTCTGTTGGCTGCCCTGCGCTCAGACCCTCCGGAGCCGCTCAGCCCGCCTCCATCTGTGTGCGATGAGACGGTGAAATATATCACCGGCTTAGGAAGCTATCGCTTTCGATTCATGCCCCTCCTTCCTGCAACCTCGACTTGCCGCTACTATGCTATTTCCATTTCCCTTCCCCTCTTCTCGTATCAAGCCGTTGCATGGGAAATAAGTCGCGTGAAGCCTAACTACTTGTTCGCAACGTCATTCAAATAGTTCCTGGTCATCTCATTTAAATCGTTCTGGATTCCTTCACGAACATAGATGACACTCCGTACACTGCCAGAAAAAAACCACGGTGAAGTTCCGGTCAATAATTTGCCTGGTTCGGACCGTACTTTGGTAAGTACGGTCATGGAGGGTACGGTAAACCGTACCTCCCATAAGAGACCACAGGAGTTACACCGTACTCCGTACCTCAGAAAACCGTACTTTAAAAGTACGGTCAAACCAGGCAAATAATTGACCGAGATTTTTGGTACGGTTGGCACGGTTTTTCTGGTAGTGTAACTAGCCTGCTTCCGTCCGTGAACCTCAACAAACACGCGAAGGTGGTTCCTTCCTGTCACGATCCTAGTTAAAGACACACAAATTCCTGCTGCTTTCGAAGAGCGAACAGATTAGAACGCTTTGTTTCAATGCCCTCCGGCGAGGCTGGGCTCCTCTCCGCCCGGGTCCGCTCGGCCTCGTTCGGCCTCGTTCGGCCCCGCTCGGCCCCGCTCGGCCCCGCGACTGCCCTCCCTACACGTCTTGCATGGCGACGCGTGCCGTGCGAGGCGTGTTGGGGCGTGGCGGAGCGTGGTGCCGGGCGTGGCGGGGCGTGGCGGGGTTGTGGCGGGGCGCGGCGAGACGCCTCCACGGCGTGCCACTACACTTATTGGCTAATTGAGATCTTCATCTTGTCTCGCTAATTATTCTCGCTCGGGTCTCAAGCTGGACGGGGTGAGGGGTGAGGCACTACGAGGTGGGGCGTGGGCGTTGCGCCTCGGGCTGCCGCTGCAGAAGACGGAGACACAATGGAAGAAGAAACTCCGCCCTCCGCTCCCCTCCGCTCCCCCCCTCCTCCCCTCCTCCCCTCCTCCCCTCCTCCCCTCCTCCCCCCTCTCCTGCCCTACCCTTTCCTCCCCTCCCCTCCCCTCCCCGACACGCCCCCGTCCCACCACGCATCGCGACGTTTTCAGGATACAAACAGCGCACAGCGGGCTTGAATCGTAGATTCATCAGGTCTGGCCCGGCCACTCTTGTAAATATTTCCGGACATGGAGAGGAAAAACAAGTGGCCTGTTGGGGAGGGGACAGGAGGGGAGGGGAGAGGGTGGCGGATAGAGGTGCTAGGGCTCGTTAACAAATGTGGCCCCCGGGCGAATGGATGCGAACGCTTAGCCAAGCGAGCGCAAACACTTGTCACGCTGGGCGGTGGGAAGAGGGAGGGGGAGGGGGAGAGGGGGGAGGGGGGAAACGGACCACGGCTAGTGCCGGGGGAAATGCCCTGGAAAGGGGTCGGGGATAGGTTTCGAAAACCAGCAAATCCAAATGAGATCATTACTCGACCAAACAAATACATCCGAGGTCCAATAGCCAGATACTGCGGCAGATACTGCGGAAGCAAGGGCTTGCCCAGGGGGAGAGACAGCACAGTTCAAACTTTCCAGCTGGCATTCGAGTTGGTAGAAAACTTTGTATGTACTCTGCTCTGCTGACCCTCTTTTTAAAACGCTCCCGCTCTGTTTTTTCGGGTCCCTTTGCAACTGATACTCTCTTCATCTGAATCCAAAGCGTTTCAGAACTACTCGATGCTGGAGTACGACGATTGGTTATTTCTGCATTTAGCTCGCGTATAAAGATGCAGTGAGTCTTCATAACTTCTGTAGGACGTGTTATTTCGAGAGAGACTATACGAATTGGTTTTATCGTGTTAGCCACTGCCACTGGCGAGCAGCGCGCGGCGCGGCATGACACTGATTTTGGAATTTCGGTAATTTTATGATATATTTTTATTGTAATTTCAGAACTATGTTTGTTCTAAATTACGCATGTTTTAGACTTGTAATTTCTGAGCAGGTGACCTAAGTTACCATTATTTTTCATGGTAACCAGACAGGTAAAATTACCAGCAATTTTCAATGGTAATGTGATGGCCAGAGTTCAAAACACAGTGAGGCAGCGGAGCGGAGGGGCGCCTGAAAGGTAGGCCGCAGGGTGACAAAGGTGTCGGGCGGGCGGCCTATGCCGCGCTTCACAGGGGTCTGTGATCCCAGGCTCGCCTTGCCTCATGAGAACGGCCTTAGATGCAGATTCATAGGAGGGAGGTCGATCGCTTTCCGCGAGAGCTGCGGAATGGAAAGAACGAACTGAGCTGGGAAATTGTGAGCTCGCCAGAAAATGCATCAAGTTGATTATGTGTCGTGCGAGCAACAAAGCCTGCCTGACAGACTTATTTGCAATTCAGTGAGGGATGGAGGGCGAGTGGGGTGGTAAGTTCGTTGAGCTTTTGGTGGGCGAAGAGAAACCGATATTCCGCGCATTGACTTAATTCAGAGGATTTGGATCATTTAGACTAATATGACTACATTTCCATAGTTCATTTTTCCGTCATCTCTGATGCCTTTTTTTAAAAATTCGTTCCTATTCTTGCCTTCTAATTATGAACTAGGTTTCCATCATCTTGCAATTGACCCAAACACACACGCGCCTATTTGAAAGTTGCATCCACGCTTCTTCGGCAAGAAATGAAAGCGTGTGAGTGGCTTTGCGGTCTGCTTTCATTAGAAAAGCCCTCTGTCTTCAGCATATGTTCGGTTGTTACGTTGACGCTAAGATAGAATTGTGATAATTAAGGGCTGTCGCACGTTTTGACAAAGAGATATCCACTTGGAGACGCAGCTTCCAGTCACTTCGGACCTCGCCTGGCTCTGGCGTGGCTCTGGCCTGGCTCGATTTGATCCCAAACCCTTCTGTCCTCAAGGGACAAGAATCGAGCGATCCTTTTTGGAGTGGCCTGTAGTGACCGGAGAGAAACACTCCCCGCGATTATATTAGCTCTTAGCTCCGCAGATCCCTTTAATTTCCCTGTGGCCATCTTCTTCGCCCGCTCCTCGGGCCGAGCCGAGCGAGCCCTGACCGAGCATGGCCAGGCCAGGCCTGGGCAGGCTGTTGTACAGTCTCTGCTGCTTGCTGCTGCTATCATTGTTGGGACGACCTCGCGCAATCCATACCAATGTCTCCTGTTGGGGGTGAGTGCGCAACACGAGTGTATGTGAGTTGGCGAAGGCACCCTTACGAGGACTTTGGCATGAATTTTCACCGTGCTTGCGAGGACATTTTCGCCTGCGAGGACCTGGCTCGTGTCCTCGTAAGATTTTGACCTCGGAACCATGCTGCTGGGACCTAGGGGACCCTATACATACAAATGACGTCATTTTTTGAGTTGGTCCGCATAGGGGGGGTTTGACGCGGACGCTGGAGTGTGCTATAGTTCGAGAGAAGT
>CABIKL010003362.1:0-11049 GCA_902196195.1 Aptinothrips rufus | reverse complement strand
GGGGGGGGGGGAGGGGGGGAGAGACCGGGAGCAGTATACTGAAAAAAAAGGAGTGCAAAAGTGTACGTGTATACTTTTGAATAGTAGGGGGTAAACTTCTGTAAAAGTGTAGTTTGCATAAAATCCTCTTAAGAGAAGGGGAGCAAAATGTACTTGTATACTTTTGAAAAGCATAGTAGTGTTATGCTTCTCTGCAGAAGTGTAGAAGTACAATTTTGTGTTTTCAGTGTAGATCGGAAGCACAGAGGCGAATGGCGGGTGGGTGGTGGAAGCTGACGGTCTAATTCATTACAGCATCGAGGTCCAATCAATTTATAGAAATGAGTCCGGGCAGGTGTTACGCACGGGGGATTACTACGTGAAAACACTTCGAGAGAGATTGTCAAAACGTCTTGCTTCATTTGTTTTCGAGCTTGTTTTGCTGACAGCGGCAGGGCAGTGCGGGGCAGGGCGAGGCAGTACTTACAGGGCAAGGGCAGGGCTGGGCAAGCGCAAGGGCGAGACGTGGGCTGCGCAGGGAAAAGGGCAGGCCAGGTAGGGCAGTGCAGGGCAGGCTTATTCCAGCTGCCCGTCATGTGCACCGGCCCGGAAGTATTCTGTTGGTACTCCAACACCGTGCAAATTTGTCGTCACTTTAACGACAAATATCCTGATGATTTTTTCATCCGACAGAAATGACGACAAATCCAAGTCAGTCCGACAGCACGTTCGTCACTTGTGATGAGTTATTCATCAGGCTCTAAACTGCTATGCAGAAGTATATGGGTAATGACATTGTCATCAAGCAGCTATGATGAAATTTCTGTAAAAATAATTAGCCATGGAATTGTCGTCAAAGCGATGACAAAAATTTTGACAATGAAAGTGATCGTGATTTGCGTGCATCAACAGACACTCCCAGCCCCCACATTAATCATGTGACGGTCTGTCAGGGACAGGCCTGGACAGCACGTGCTGAGCTGCTCCTCGGTACTTCAAGTAGCTCATCGATTATGACGGCATCAGCGGCGGGCGACGACCGGAAAGCGGCTGGCCCACCCCCGGCGAACATCCGAGGGAACATCGCCCTGTGCAAAGTTTGAGGGTGTATTTTTTATTTTTTTTACAAATATGGATATTTTAAATTGATTTAGTTACAAACGTTAGCGTTACTTGTCCTATTGTGCACTAAAACCATTACAGACATCATAAAAATGCAATGTTATCTTGACTTCCTGAAATGAAATGAAATGAAATGAAATGAAATGAAATGACATGAAATGAAATGAAATGCGCAGAGGAAGTGATGTCTCACTCGGCCCTCCTGCATGAATGAATGGTATAGTGGAAACGGTACACCGTGAAAAAGTCGGAGACAGCCATGTTAATACTATCGACATTGGTACTAACCACACACGGTAAAAACGGTTCCTCGGAATCCAAGGAACAGCGGATGGTTCCTTGAAAGTCCATTGGAAAAGGATAGGTGATCCAAGGAATCATCCGCCGTTCCTTGGATTCTGAGGAACCGTTTTTACCGTGAAGAGATAAATGAATACATGTTTGACACTTGTGAAAGCGCAGAAGGTCTTGTTACGTCTGCTGCGGCGTAGCCAGCGGCATCAAGACACACCGTAGCATCAGATGCTGATCACCGCCGATCATTCACGCTGATCTCCTCGACGTCTCAGCAGCGGGGCCATTAGGCCCTTAGGCAGAGTTGTTTCCGAAGAGAAGTTGTTTGGGGAGGGGGCTGGGGCGCCGGAGGGGAGGACGGTAAGAGGACAGAGCACGAAAAAGGGGAGGAAGATGAGACAAGATGGTCGAATGTGCCCACTCCTTGGTCAGAGCGAGGGGAAAGCAGCCAGGGAGAAAACATTCGAGGCGAAGCGGTGGGGATTTGTCGGCCCGTTTACCATCCAATTTCCTTCCCTGCGTGCGCTTTAAATGTGCGAGAAACTTGCAAATTAGTCGGAATAAAACACCTTGCGCCCTCAGCCCTAGACTGCTAAAGCCGCACATCTTTTAAAATTGAAGGCACCTACAATGGTAATTTCAAAACAACCTTTTTTTTGGGTGCTTCTTTTTAAAGTTACCGTGTTTTTAATAAGGTTATCTTTTCTCAGCTTAGGGGGTGATTAAAACAACTATATTACTTTTCGTCGTAAAACCAAAGTATACGAATACAAAAAAAATACTTGTAACTTTGGGGCCAGCAATTTTCTATGGAAATATAACCATAATTCCAAATTAGAGTAGAGACTCGAGCAGAGCCGAGCCCGAGCAGAGCCGAGCCGAGCAGAGCCGAGCAGAGCCCAGCGGGCAGCCCAAGTAACAGAGATTCCTCGTGTGACGTCAAGATGACGTCAGATTGATGTTATTTTGACGTCATATGACGTCAAAGTGACGTCACTATGACGATTCTCTGTTACTAGGGAGTTCAGTTCAGGTCAGACCACGGTATTCGGTTCAAAACGTGTTCGTGACAGGGGCCTGTAAGTGTGTACTCAGCCCTGCAGGGCTCGCCCTGGTTTGGTATAGCCCATTCTCTCAGCGAGGGGTTCCGATGCTATCGAGTCCTATTCCCCCTGAGAGGCTCGCGTGATATTTCTCAGTGGTGGTGACGCCTCGGCTGCAGCCAGCGCGGCGCGCGGCACAGCAGAGCTGCAGCAGAGCGGCGCATATGAGCATGCGACGCCCCCTGCGGCCATATCGAGGGAAGGTACTTTCTTTTTCGAACTTCTTCCGAAGAAAACAAAAACAAGAGGGAAGACACCGCCCTTTTTTGATCACAACTCTTTCCCACTCCTCCCACTTCCCCATGTTCTTCTCCGGCACTTCTTTGCGCGCAGTCAAATAATGGGAGCGCGAAAGTAGGTCCACACTTCGCCGCCGCCGTTCCGTTCCGCACGAATGTCTTTTATTCACTTTGTGAGACATGGCGACTGAGACTCGCCATTCGCGAACGTACCCCTCGCACCTCCAGCCCTAATCATCCGAACCGAAAAACGGGCGGACGTCTCTGCTGTGATGACACAACGCCAAAGTAAACGTCTGTCAGAATCTTCGGCGGGCGTTTCGCAATAAATCAACTACTTATTTCTTCCGCATTTCTTTTTTATTGATTCGTTTATTTATTTTCCTGAGAGCATGCATGTGCGCGAAACCCTCAGGGAGGTATGATAGATATTTGCGCGAAGCGTGTATCCGGGGAAATTGAGCACGAATACCGCGACGCGGAGTAGCAACGGGCAGCAGGTATGGAAAAATTCAATTTTTTTCGCAGAGGAGATTCAGCAGCACAATAAAGATACAAAAAATAATCGTGCACCGTACTCTTCTTCTGCACACCTTCCGCTCGTGAGGAACGCCAGATATAATAATAATAGCTTGCATCACTTATGAAGTGCCTCGACTACACCGACGAGAGGGAGGTCACCGAGGAGGTCACGGAAACGGCATGACGTCGTCTGAAGTCGTAACTTGTGACGTCTCCCACAGATTTCTTGAACTTCCCTAAGTACACTTTTGGATTCGTAGGCCTAGACTTCCAGTGGATCCCCACCGACTAATAAAAATTTGTATACCAGATTTCCTAAGAGATCTGTGCGCAGTATTTGTTCTTGTTTTCTTTTTCGGGCGCGTTAGGAGGGACTGTCGTCAACTCACCCTTTTTCAGCACCCCGCCCCGTCCGCCCCGTCAAGCCCCGCCACGCCACGCCACGCCACGCCGCCCCTCGTCTCGCTAAGGTCCGCTCCGCTACGGCACAGTTAGGGCCCGACGTCCCCCTCTCTCCTTACAGTGCGCTTCGCTTTGAATTCAAGCACCTGTCTCCTAGCGACGACCGCCCAGTGCAGCCCAGCCCAGCCCGGGGGTAGGTTTAGCCGTACCCTCCACCCACATCATGGCCCTCCTGACTTTCTTTTTCGCATTTTAAAGAAAAGCGTCTCTATGTACTAATATCTCAAGAGCGACCCATTCAGAAAATCCGTTGGTTTACGCCAGAAAATAGAGTACTCCGGAGAAGCGTGAAACGGAAGTTGAAGAAGTGAAAACGAAGAAGAAACCGGAAAGATAAACGCCGCTATGAGAAATCGTGCGTTGCGGACGGTCCCCTCCTCCGAGACATTGTCTACAGCCCGGAAGGTTTCGTAAGGTGCGGTTTCTCATACCAGCACTTTTCTTTCCGCTTTTTTTCTTCGTTTTCACTTCTCCCACTTCCGTTTCAGGCTTCTCCGGGATACTCTATTGACGTAGATCGAATGTTAACATCAGGGATTGAATCGGTACACGCCCACGGTGAAATACCTATGGTATTTTCTCATGGGTAATGGGACCAATGGGTCGTCGTGGGTCACCATGGGTCGGTCATAGGTCAGTTCCCATGAGCTGGCAGACCCATGGATTTATGGCCGCTTTCCCATGGGGATAGATGACCCATGGGTTGCGGTCGGGGTCGCTCACCCATGGGCCATGGCCCCATGGTTTATAATAAAATCACCCATAGGCCATGGCCCCATGGGTTATAAGAAAATCACCCATGGGAAATGAAATTCCACATGGGGGAAACAATCCACCATGGGGGAGCACCTTCCCATGACAAAGCGACTCTGCTGACAGCTGAAGTTCAGAGTCCTGCTCCCGAATCTGCGATGATCAAAAGAAGGTGTAAGGATAAACTTTTCGCACTACATCCAAAATTGCTGCAAGATTTCAAGCCAGATGAAAACATCGCGAGTTATGAGCAACTTTGGAAAATATGTTGGAGACTTAAACGCAGGTGTATCATCGTTTCCCATGTGAAATTACAGTCTCCCATGCGTAGAGCACACCCATGGGTGTTACGTCGTTAATTTCCCATGTGTAAATCACACCCATGGGTGGTACGAGTTTAATTTCCCATGGGTAACTCGAAAATTCCCAACGGGAAGTCACCGGCCCATGGGTCGCGACCCGTTTCCCATGCGTTCAGGGCCTCTTCCCCTCTTCCCATGGGTTTCCGGCCCATGGTAACCATGATTCCCATGGGTATTTCACCGTGGGACGTGGCAGGAGCGGGCCGACAGGCACTTCGCTGTGCACAAGCCGTTAGGCAGCAACTGCCCCGACCTAACCGGGCTTAATATCAACGCAACTCCGAGGAGCGGATTAGAAAGGACGCAGCGCCTGGGTTTTTCTTTAGGGCGCTGCGTCCTTCCTACACCGTGTTCCTAAGCCTGTTCTCACAGTTGCACTGTTAATAGGCCGTCCCCGGAAGATGCCCGGCACTGTGAAGGTCCAGGCAGTTGCTGCCTTGCGGCTTGTGCACTGCGACTTGTGCCTGTGCTGCGCGGGGACGCTCGAGGGAGCAAGGAACCGGTACCGTAAACTGTATCCGAACCGCGTCTTGCCCAATGCACGCACATTCTTTGCAGTTGATCGCGACATCAGGGAGGAAAACTTCGGACGCAACATTCATGACCGCCCGCAGATCATGCCGCAGAGGAGACCTGCGCGTAGCCCTGCCCTCGAGGAGGAGGTATTGCACAGGTTCAACAACAACCGGTCAACATCCACTCGAGCCGTTGCTCATGCTTTGAACACCAATCAGAGCACTGTTGGGCGAGTAAGTCAAGAAGACGGGCGCCATCCGTTCAAGCTGCAAAAGGTTCAAGCCCTCAAACCTGCCGACTATCCGTTCAGAATCGATTACTCGAGATGGGTGCTAAATCGTCGTGCGAAGAATCCGGACTTTCTGTTCTCCGTGCTCTTGACAGACGAGGCTACGTTCAACGAGGAGGCACTGTTCAATTCGAGAAACTCGCACATTTGGGCACACGTAAATCCACATGGCATGAGGGTTCACAATTTCCAAGATAAATTTGCAGTGAACGTCTTACCACCTCGTCTGAATAGAGAAAATGACTTAGTGTTTGACCGGGACGTCCTTGCAGACTTGCTTGAAGAGCAGGTACCCGTAGCACATTGGTTCCGACTCGAGGAAGAAATGTGGTTCCAACACGATCGCTGGATCGGGCGTGGTGGGCCGGTGCACTGGCCTGCTAGGTCACCAGACATGACACCCCTCGACTTTTTCTTGTGGGGTCATATGAAGGAGAAAGTTAACGCCATCCCCGTACCGAATGAAGAGAACTGGCAGCAAGAATCGTCGCGGCTGCTGGGGAGGTTCATGATTAGGCTAACGAAGTATCTCCCGACGTCAGGAGGTCAATTGTTCGGCAAGCGGAGCTGTGCATCCGCGAAAATGGGGACCATTTATCGAGCAGTTTTTTAAAATGTTCACAATGGATTCTGAAAATTGAATGCTGTCATTTTGAGAGTTATGCCAAAACGATCAGGACACTCTAAAAACGCATTTCTACATAATCCTTCAAACGAGCCCCAAAAATTTTGAAACTAGTGTTACTTCACCCCTGTTTTGGGGGAAGGGCTCCCCAAATCAGGTATTATTTTTTACAGTGATGCATTCCGTTTTGCACAGAAAAATCGAAACCCAGAATCTGGGGCAACCCAACCCAGAAACCAAGGGAAAAATATATTTTTGGAGATGATTTTGAGACCTATTCTAAAACGTGTTTCGAAGCTTCCTGATCATTTTGCTACAGGTCTCAAAATCACCTCCACAAATACTTTTTTTTACCCTTGGTTTCTGGGTTGAGTTGCCCCAGATTCTGGGTTTTGGTTTTTCTGTCCAAACGGCGGTGATGTGCTTGCATCCTGGCGATGACGTCATCACATTTTCGCCTCCCCCCCTCCCCCACGTCACCCGACCGTCATCACAGTCTCTGACCCCTCCCCCCCCCACACAAAAAAAAACGATGACGTCATTTTTGAACGGCCCCTTTGTGCCCCATGGTTCCCATGTCAGAAATGATGCTTGGGGTATTGTCTGTCACCACAAGAAAAACCCGCACTTATCTCTGAATCACGCTGAAGAACTTCGTTATCTGACTGTTCTCGAAAGTCTCACATTTATTTTCTTGAAAACGTCATCTATAACCTGCCTCCTGCCTTTATACTTTCCAGCTTTATGATATTTTGTGATGGCTGCTGAATCTGGCTTCATGATGGCTGTGTGGGCAGTGGGCATCAAGAGAAGTGGTATGTGATCTCTATCTTTTCATCTCATTTAATGTATTCGCCTAAGTTCTAAGTTAGTAACATAAGATTGTTTTAGTTCTTGTACAATTTGCACAGAGGTAACTAAGGAGTGGTTAAGCCCACGGCGTTTGAGTTCACAGATTTCTCAACTAGATCCACCAATAAAGCATGAACTTTGCTCTTTGAGGGAAGTGCAGTGGTTGCTAACCGTATGTGCGTTGAGACTATCTGTAATACAGTAAACAATACGCTTACGTTTCAAATTCAGAGCACTGAAGACGGTTCTCCAGGATACTGTCGGACAAAGAAGCCTCTACTTGGCCATCGAAGAGAGACTCGCATAAGAGTGACAACAGAGAGAAATTCCATAGTAGATGTTGGCTTTTTGCTTTCTTTTTTTACACTGCAAACTTAAGACCGTTCCTTAAACTGTATTATTCACATATCACAAATATGATTACAGAGAAGGATTGTATAATAGCTGTAAGGTAATAATTTGATTTTTCGCACTGCAAACTTTTCTACTCAAATTTCAGGAACTGGCTGTGGTTTAGAAAAAACTTCACAGCATGGAAGACGGATATGGAAAGAAGATTGAAATGAAGAATAAAAAGACAGCAAACTTAGAAGCAATCATTTCAAGACAAGATGAAGATTTAAAACTAAAAGAGATGAAATACACAACTATGTCAACAGCGCAGGATCAAATAGAAGCTGTAAGCTTATAATTTTGTTTTTTTCCAGTGCAAACTAAGTTCCCTCAAATGTTTGTTTTACTTTGTATTTTTCTGCTTGAATTTCAGGAACTATCTGTGATGAAGAGAAATCTTCAAGAAATAGAGGAGGGATATGAAAAGGACATTGGCGAAAAGAGTGAAATTATAGCGAACTTTGAAGCAATTATTTCAAGAAAAGACGACGATCTCAAATTCACATATCACAAATATGATAACAGAGACGGATCATACTGAAGCTGTAAGTTAATAATTTGATTTTTCCCACTGCAAACTATGGATCGTTTCTTAAACTGTTTGTTTTCTTTAGAAATATATATATTTTTACTTTTGTTCAAAATTTTAGGATAAAACTGCAGTTAAGAGGAAGTCTCTGTCGCTAAGTAAGAAGACCGACTAAGATATACCGCACTTTTTGAAATATATATTTTTACTTTTGTTTAAAATTTTAGGATAAAACTGCAGTTAAGAGGAAGTCTCTGTCGCTAAGTAAGAAGACCGACACACAAGATATACCGCACTTTTTGAAAGAAATATGGTTTGATAGTTGGTCACGTAAGTAAGAAGACCTTTATCAGCCAAACATAAGATATTTTGCACTTTTTATTGAAAGGAATATGGTTTTATAGTTGGTAACGCTTGTTCGCAGCTTGTATATGATCAGTTCAAGTGTCCATAGCACTACGTCTGATACTCAGTGAATGTGACAATAAAAAATAAAAACACATTTTTACTGAAACAGAACTGCAGTTATGTTTTTAAAATGAAATAGACTAGGAGACGTGCACAACGTATTCATGGAACTGCAGACAGATATTACAAGAAATGTAAATCTTTTCAGAAATACAAAAAAATTATATAAATCTCAGCAAACACAATACATGGAATAGTAGTAACAAGAGGATATAGAGAGAGCCATAATTCTTATACGTAATTACATAATGCTTGATAAATCTCAGGAGACAAAAATCGCGAGCCGCCCGCTCCATTGCGAACAAGACCGGCACCCGCACCCGAACAGCCCGCAACCCAAGCCCGCAGCCTGCGCCTGCCCAAGCCTGCCGCAGCCCGAAACCGATCCGAAGTCCCCACGAACCCGAATCCACCCGAATCGCGTCGATCCTACAGCTCCCGTGTGGTCCACCGATCCGAAACCAACTCGGAAAACTCACTTGAGATTCTTCTTTTTCATGCAGAAACATGGAGTATTCAACGACTCTTGAATTAAATCCAATCGACCAATGATCAGGAAATGCACTATCATGAAATTTGTGTCAATGTCGTTATGTTTTCATTTCAGGCTCTTCTGTCTAACGCAGGGTCAGAGTGCGGCCTGAGGGACCTCATGGTTGATGATAAGGATGTGAACGTCGCCATCCAGTCTCTCCTGGTCGGGCGGAGAATCATGGCATGGCCAGGTAGCCAGCCAGTCAGCTTGCCCGCCTGCCGGTCATGGCCATCATGATGGCCACGGTTCAGCCCACCCCAAGGTTCACAAGACCAGCCAGGCACTGCTCAAAGTGCAGGAAGAGACATACTTGTTAAAGCGCACGATCAGAGCTGGGATTCCGAACGCCGTTCGCTGCGAGCGGGAAGAAATCAAGGCAAAAACTATGGAGGCATGGGCTTCCTGTCAGTCTGGCCAGTTATCACTTCTGGAATATCTTTTTAAGGTAGGTATTCTGAAGAGAAGCCAGAAATGTACCCAGTATTTTCAAGACGATACCGATGAGGATGTGGAGTGACCTGGAGTTTTTAAGAGCAAGCTATGACTCTTCTAGTGAAATAAATGTGGTATGGATTGCTTTGAATCTTGAAGTTTTTAAAACTGTGACATAAATAACTTGAATGGTAGTTCTTAGAACAATCTGTGAGAACTTGATTCTAGTCTAATAAATATTTCTTGCACTATGATTGATTTAATCTGGTCGAACCCCGAGAGAAAAATATTTAACGACGCCCTGCCAGCGGACAGTAGCATAGACAACCCGGCGAGCAACCCGGCAACCAGCCTCACGCCTGCAGACACTGATGTAGGCAATCCGCTTTAGCGAAGATTATCCTTCTCCCTCTCACTTCTGGCCAAATGCGGGAGAGCGAGGCGCAAGTGATGACATTGTCCCTGCGCGTTTACAGACCGGCCCCCGGCGCAAGTGATACAATTATAATCCGCTTAAGTAGACGCGGCGCAACTGATAACCTCCCCCTGGTCGTGCCAAGACTGCCGCACGACAGGATGGAGATGTGACATAATCATTCCCGATTTGGAGCAGATGGGAAAGTACACTCCTGCCCTGCGGAAGCTATTCACGCACTTCCAGAGCTGGATAGAGGTGAAGGAATGGCTGTCTTCATCTTTGGCAGGAATCACTTGTCTGATTCCCCCATTGTGTCCACAGATAAGGCCTTCAGAGCTTGGTCGGCGTCAAAAATCACGACTTTTTCACCTTTTTCTGTAAGCTTTCATTAAGAAGAAAAAAATACCATTATAAGCTGTTTTTGACGTGCCATATTTGCAGACTTACAGATGTTTAGTCGTCCTGCTTCTCTCCAGGCGCAGCTCGCGACCAGCGCGTATTTGACTCAACATAGAAGTGCCTCGCATGGGCTACGATGAGGAAGATGCTTAAGTCCGCCGAGGAGCATAAAAGGCTGGTTGAGAGCAGGGAGGACCTCCCGACACTGGGCAGGGTTACGTCGAGAGCATTCCTGGACGGGTGGCTGCTGGACAAGGGTTGGTATGGCCACTTCATCTAACACTTCCACAGGCACCCCGAGTTCGACCTGCCCCAGGACCCTGCAGCCAGAAGACGACCGTTTCCCCCAGCAGGCCCGGCGAGTTCTACCGGATGCTGCTCCGCGTCTTCGCCGTCAGCTGCCTCAAGCTCACGCGCAGGTTCTGAACATACGTTGCTTGTAGCGTGTAGTATTAAGGAGACATTTTTCCAGTTGGTAACTGATCGACAGTACTTCGGGCGTCGAAGACGTACTTACGTCCCCGCGATACTTCGAGCGATACTTCTCCTGTCTCCGTTGACTGCTCGCCGAGCTTCACCAGCCCTAAGGTCAGTGTAGTCGCTTCTTTCACTTTTTGGCAAACTGACTTTCATGGCCCTAAGACACAGTCTTGGAGATAGTACGCTTGCTTTTAAACATTCATAAGAAGTATTGTAACCCAACGAGCAACCAATATGTTTCACTTATCTTTTTTTTTTTTTTTGTCGTTTTTGTTCA
>CABIKL010003361.1:0-11051 GCA_902196195.1 Aptinothrips rufus | reverse complement strand
TGTCGGAAACTTCGCCGGACTGCGCCCGGATTTTCAGATTGGTTGTACACAGGATTTCGCGAGTGATTGCCCCCTCGGCGCGGAGTTCATATTTTAGCTCTAACTTCCGAAAAATACGGCTCTTGTTAAAAGACAGCCATGAAAGGATTTCCTCTGTGTCCTTGGGCTATCTGTCTTGCAGTAAAAACATTAAGATTTCGTGCAGATTGTTGAGACTGACAAATGTAAAATCGAAAAATTGCCTACTTTACGAATTATTAATAAGAAATTAATTAAATTTTGAAACATTCTCCGGCGATTATGAAGGCCCCTCTATGTCTGCTATTGGTAGCAGATAGCATGTTTCTGTCGAAACACCATACACTACTGTAGGCACGCGTGGACACGTCATTTACGTTGTATTCCTTATGCAACTCACATTCCCTCCCTCCTCCTCTTCCTCCTCCAGTCCTTACTCATCAAAATGTTCTGACTCCTAATAAAATCAAAAGACAGAGAATTTGACGATTTAAATATTCGCATTGGAAACCAAACCACGTAATGCTTTTTTGATCTCAGGTACGAGCCTGAGAGCTAAAAGACAACTTGACTCATTGAGAGAGTGTTAATTTAAATTTCAAGACTGCAGAGATGATCTATATTCTGAGGAGTTCTTATCCTATTAAGTTCAATTAACAAAGAAAAAAATGTTATAGCAGAGCTAAAGTAGTATACATCTTTACTCTAATAGGAAAAATAACATTATTAAACACATCCATTAATTTTCAAAAGTTTTTATTTTTTCATTTTTACTTTCAGCTATCTCAACATGATAAAATGTTACAAACTTCAGTAAGTATATCGTAAAACTACAGAACAAAACTATTTAAAGTAAAACCTGTGTGCTCCAAATTAAAAAAAAAAAGAATAAAAAGTATTTCAGAAACGAAACAAGAAAAAGATCGGCATCCTCGAGACATCAGAGAGGCATCATCAACTCATGGCGAGACCGGGCTGTCACCTTGCACGTAGCAGTTGGGTAGGTAGAATGCAGCCACCACGCCACCCACTATCGCGCCGAGCAGGCCGAAGAACGCCTTGCAGGAGATGGAGCGTGGAGACCAGCAGGACGCCCCGGCGCTCTGTGCGGCAGAGAAGAGGGCCGGCTCGCCGTAGTCGCTCTGAAAGCGCGAGGCGCACGAGTCGTAGCCGACGCCGCCAGGGAAGAAGCCCAAACAGCATAGCACGATCGGCAGCGCGATGAACGCGCCCAGGAAGTAGCTGAGGAGAGCGCAGCCGCGCCCAATGACGCGACGCAGGCGAAGGACCAGCTCCTGTAGTGCAAAAAGGAAACAAAGCGGAACAGTGAGCCACACACTGTAAAAAAATAATACCTGTTTTGGGGTGCCCATCCCCAAAAAGAGGGGTGAAGTAACACCAGTTTTGGAATTTTTTGGGGTCGTTTTGAGAGCTATACCAAAATCATCAGTACACTACGCATTTATAGACAATCCTCCAAACGAGCCCCAAAAATTTTGAAACGGGTGATACTTTACCCCTGTTTTGGGGGAAGTGCAGCGTAGCATTGGTGCGGGAGCGCATGGGAGCGCCGCTCCCAAACCTTTTTTTTTGCTGCTGAGAGCTGATCCCATACCTTTTTCAAACCGTCCCATGTAAAGGTAAATGCAGTGGGAGCGCTCTTGCTCAGAGAGTGGCCTAGCGCTCGCACACCTTTTTTCTTACCAATTCTACGCTGGGGAAGTGCTCCCCAAAACAAGGCATTATTTTTTTACAGTGCTCTGTGGCCTCTATTCAATATCTTACCTTTCCATTACAGTGCAGTTTGAGGTTCCATCGACGATCACGACGAGCCCCTGACAGGTGGTGGAATTGGTGTCGGTGGCTCGGTCGGTTTGGTTATCATCGGTGGCGAGGTTGGTATCGGTGGCGTTCGTAACTTTGGCGGCGCTGGCATCACTGACGGATGCTGTCTG
Organism: Aptinothrips rufus; assembly: GCA_902196195.1. Taxonomy (NCBI): domain Eukaryota; kingdom Metazoa; phylum Arthropoda; class Insecta; order Thysanoptera; family Thripidae; genus Aptinothrips; species Aptinothrips rufus. The sequence continues at coordinate 9,078 of CABIKL010003361.1, read as the reverse complement.
GTCAGCAACGGCGGCGGAGCCAACGACGCAGAGAGCACCGAGGACGGCGCAGGCTACGACGAGCCGCTGGCACAGGGTCATCCTGGAGAACTAGGTGGACCGGACGGAGGAGCCCCAACAGATCACCCTCTACCGACTTGACTCTGGCGACAGACGAAGTAGTGGAAATTAATGAGGAGCAGTCGAAAATTGAAAATGTTAACAGTAAAGTAATTTCGAATAGAATATTCCAGTGACAACCAGACCGCGGGAATAAGAAAAACAAAATGACACGGCGAGCGGGGGAGCGGGGAGCTGCAGCGGAAATACCCCTCTCCCCCGCTCGCCGCGTCATTTTCCGTTTCTTATTTCTGGTCTGGCTGTTTATTGGAATACCCGATTTCGTTACTTAACGAACTATTTTGTAACGAAGTCTTCGTGAAATAAAGGTAATCGAACGCTACGCTGGGCGTTATGGGGGACGGGAACCGGTGGGCGGGGGGTGCAGGGGTAGGAGATTTTTTGGGGGAAAGGGGGGGGGGGGAATCTGAGTCTGCACGCCGAATGAAACGCTCATAATACTCGATATTTATATTTAACAGACTCAACACCATTCTGTTAAACCTCGGATTGACACTGATAGTCACCTCAAATGCAGATGAGACAACACGCGAATAAGAATAACAACTAACAAACTATTTTCGCGCATTTTTCTTTTAGGAATACAAGTGAAACCATGTCAGGCATAACACGCAATAACAGAAAAATTCTACATGCAGCATAATCTCTAATTATCAAACGCAATAGACAAAAATTGCGTTACTTAATTTATGGACGGCCCCTTCATTGCGATAGAGCCCTTACACTAGAACTAACTGTCCTGAAAACAGGACATATCAATAACAAAGGCGATCAATAGCGTGCAGCGCGAGGGGTCGAAGTCGGTCATGTAACCAAAATTTCTGTATTTTTGTTAGAAATATTGACATTTTACATCGATCGCTTTCGAAAAGAAATTGAAGACTATCGGAGCTATTCAGTTCTGCCATATTCTCACAGACGGACTAGAAACACTAAAATTTCAGCGGTATCGTTGAGTTTATTGGCTAACATCCGATGTAGGGTAATCATGAGCACATATTTTACTCGACTGACTGACTCCCAGCCGCTTAGAAAGCCTAAAAACTTCAAAGTAACCGTCACACGGTATCAGTCGACAATACGACATACGAGTAGTGTATTCCAAATGAGCCTGAAACGAAAGACCGATGAACAAGCCGAAGTACACAAACAAATGGAAAGGGTGTTAATATAGGGTACTTCAAAGAAGCCCAGAACGGAAGTGTGAAGAAGAGTTACGACGCGGCGAGAGGGGGAGCGGGGGACTCCAGCGGACCGCCCGCTTCCCCTCTCGCCATGTCGTTTTCTTCTTCACACTTCCGTTCTGGGCTTCTTTGAAGTACCCTATTGCTCCCAGGGTACCGTAAAGTGGGGTGACTTTGGCCGGTGGGGTGATTTTGGACCAAGCAGAATATGCTTGTTAGCAGCAGAAACATCTTTTTGGGTATTGGTCCAAAGTCACCCCACCGGCCAAAGTCACCCCACTTTACGGTAAGTTACTTCTTCGCCCGAACGAGTTTAGGGCTTCTCTCGCTCCATAAACAATGATACTTACAGCGTCGTGGCACGGGGAACACTACTTGTGTGTGTGATGAGACACAAAGCAAGAGAAAACGCTGGTTCATTCCACACCACTCGCTTCTCGTCCGCCGCCGCCGCTGCAGACTTTCTGGGCTTGGCCTGGTGGACAGGGGCCACTGGGGCACACAACCTGGAGAGATGCTCTGTTGTTTTTATCCGGCCTCTGGGCTGCTCTGGGCCTTGCCGGGACACAACCTAACATGGACAGTGCTGACCAGTGCTGACGCTGACTCGACCAGAGTTGCCAACGGATTTGGAGGTACTTTTCCCTTTCTCTTCCCCCATTCGCGAGAAATTTCCCTAACTGGTCGGTATATTTAGAAGATAGCCGGGCAAGACCTTTCTAAGTAGAGACATTCTTTTTAAATTATTTTTTTTTGACCCACGACTTACGGTTTCTGAGAAATGGTGTACGATGGCGGTTCGACAACGATTTCTATATTTTTTTTGTCGTTTTGTATGTGGCTTTCGACTCAAAAATGGCCCGGAAATCGATATCCTAGCGACATACGACCTCGAATCGACGTTGTTTCGATGTCGTTCTATTTTCCATTTCCCACTGGGGTTGTCTTGTGTTGAGGCGCCAGGTAGCAAGCAGGCACGGTTGATAAATGCGCACTGCAGCCACCGCATGAAAACTGCATTGAAAATCACATCGTAAACGTGCCTTTTTTTCAACACTTGTCAAATAAAGAAAAAAAGGACTTAGAAGCGTTTTAGAGGTAATTTTCAACGCAGCTGTTATGCGGTGCCTACAGTGCGCATCATCTGCAGTGTCTTGATACCTGTGCTATGTAAGGACGGGGAGATACTCTCCAGGCCTCGCCAACACGAGGGAAGTCCTGAGTGCGAGGGGCGGCATCCCGGGTTCCATGAGAAAGCAGCAGCTCGCGGGGCCCGTGCCCGTCATGATGAGCCAGCCCCAGCCCCAGGTGCGGATTCAGCGGGGGGGAGGGGGGGGGGAGCAACGGGACATTTTGGCCCCCACACCCGGCCACCCCGCCATGAACGAGCGGCACCCGAAGGGCGCTGCATGGTAGATAGGCAACTTTTAGGTACAATAACCTCCCCCCCCCCCCCCCCCCCCCGGGGGCCACTTGTCAGGTCTGGATCCGCGCCTGACCAGCCTGCACCACCGATCGTCAAAGTTATTTCCAGACGGCAGACTGCGGCCTACGGGTAGAATGGACTCGGATCCACTTTAAGATCCGACCAAAGGGAAATCCAACCCGCAGTGAGAAAAAAAAAAATAGGGCGACATCGATCTCAATGTCGATTTCATGTCGAATGTCGTTAGGATTTCGATGTCTTGGTCAGTTTTGATCCAAGAACGACACGAAATACCACAAAAACTAGCTTGATATCGCATCGACATACGGTAGTTTAGATACAATGTTTAGACGTCTGCCACGCTTTGCACTGGAGAGGAGCAAAAATCGACGTATATTCGACATAGGTTTGATTAACCATCTCTCAACTGAGATAAGGACATCGGACCCAGGTCCGATTAGGATAATCGTTCCGGAAAATACGGTGCCGTCATGGCCTCCATGGCGCCATCAGGAGAAAGCTGTTATCTAGGCACTGAAGACAAAAAAAAAAAAAGAGTCTCTATGAGTTCTCGCTGCACATATTCACATGGCAAAGGAGTAAGGACGACATTAAAATACAGAACTTTCCGCAATCCTGAAAAATTACATAAAATGAACTCCACGTTAAAATAAAACAGAAGTATATAGCTCTTGTGTAACCCCTATTGTTTCCATCATCAAAGTAGCAAATGGTGTATTTTTGTTTAAAATGTTCTAAGTCTGCATTGTTAGCAGTTAGTTTCATTTTTCTTGGAGGACTCCGTTGCCGTTGCTTGTAAACACACAGCTACCATTAACATTTTGAGACCAGCAAGGTAGATAATTCTCAACAAGAAAATACGATTTTCAAATCTTGACTAGCTGTCGCCGCCGTAGCCGAGAGTGCAAATAGTCGAGTTTATTTACAGAACGAATTATACTGCTCATAGCGTTTCAATTGTGTCTGTTTGTTGATGTTTTGATTTTGATTACTAACTTTCTATGCTCGATTCACAGGAAAGAGTAAAGTGCGAGTTCTTTTCATTATCAGATTGACACCTGAAGTAGGCAAAGTTTTCCCTTTTCTCCATGACATGAAATTATGACACACATTTTTGTGTAGTTTAATTTTCTTGTGGTTTTAAGGACAAATTAACCTAACCTACAGTTATAAATGTGAGTTATTTATTCTCTTTTTGTATTATTTCTTGAAACGTATTTAACTGCAAGTTGATTAAATGGTCCTCTTTTGTCTTTACAGGATGAGCTGATGTGAGTCATTTTCAAAGGACTTCCCAAGATATGTCCAAAACATCACTTTAAATTTTTCAGTGCACTCAAGCAAGCTATTTACAAAAGTGAAGTGAGTACACAAGAAGAAGCAATACAAGCCTTCTATGTAATTTTTTTGTTTGTACTTGTCTTACCAATTCTACGAGGGCTTTGTTTTTCTTGCCTACGTGTTGTCAACGATGAGCCAAGTTGGTGATCGTCTTCACCTGCAGAGAGTAGCACAAATGCTGCCCACGATCAGTTTACCTGGTATGGACATTCATTGCTGTCCGTCTAAGGAAAAGAGATTTTTTTTTCTTGTTATGAAATGTAGTGCCGTCATGTATGGAACACAGCTGAGATGTATTTTTGTAACTTTAACATGCAAAGGCTGCCAAAAAGCCACTGTCCCTGTTGGGGTTCCTCTCAGGCAGACAAATCAGATAAGACCGTCGATCAAACGGATGACAAACTAATGACTTTGCTCATCGCTGTTTGCTCAATAAACTCTCTTTATATTTGCTACCATGGATGATAAGTTGACAATCACAGATGGCCATGTTCAGATCTTTTTATTTCTTTTGAGTGATTATAATATCAGCTAGTTGAATTCTGTGTTGGTTCAAGAAGCCTTAAAAGTTCTTTTGTAAGTCTCACTTTATACTTTGATTTTTTTTCTCTTCTTAAAGTCAACCTTTAGTTTCCAAGGAGATATTGAAAGCGCTCCTCCTGTCTCTAACACGGGCACCGAACTCCTTAAATTTCCCTCTACATCTTCAAAATATTCATTTGGTAGCTTCTGTATGTTATTTAGGTAACATCGTTGAACTTACCACCATCATGAGAAAGAAAATATTGAAGCAGTCTTTTATAGTTATTTATAAAATGAAAGGCCCATGCTATCAAATGTAATAGAAATTACTGTGGCTGATATGGTCTATATTATGGACTGACACAGTTCAAAACAGATTGTTTCCAATTCTTCACATAGTCATGGTCCAAATGATTTATTTCTTCAGTCTGGCAGTTTAAAATATTATATTGAATCCAAAACTTATTTGCACTCTTCATAAAAAAAGGCGCGCTGTAATAAAATCTGGTTTTGGAGAGTCCGTCCTGAAAAACAAGAAAAGAGTAACACCATTTTCCGATTTTTTGGGGGTTATTTTGGGAGCTATGCCAGAATGATCACGACATTCTTATCTACATTTCCCCATAATCCTCAAAATAAGCCCCAAAAATTCCGAAACTCATATTTCTTCGTCCGTTTTACGGGAACTCAGGAGAAAGAAGATGGTCATCGGGACGTCAACTTGACGTCAACATGATCCCCGGGGGAAAAATGGGGGGGGGGGGGGGGGGGGGGGGGGGCGGCATTCACATTGACGCCAAGTTGTCGTCCCGGTGACCACCTTCTGCTCCCCAGGACAGGCTCCCCAAAACTTTTTTTTTATTTTTTGACAGTGTTTGTTTCACTTATTCTGATGCTGTGCCAATTTCCCTTATTCCATTTGGCTTTTCAGAGTCTCTCCGCTGCGATGGGTGCAGTCAAGTGGACGTGGTCGGAGCTGGCCGACATGCACCTGTGCCTCGGGGCGGCCAGGTTGGCGGGGGGAGACGCTGCTGAGGCGAAGCGACTTTACCTGGAGAACCACCCGGACCGCGGCGAGCCCGAGCAGAGCGAGTTCATTGATGTGGACCACAACCTGCGCACCACGGGACGCCTGCTGTAAGTACAAGACCGACAAGACAGCATTCAATCTGAAGGGTGCCTCATTTCCGAAACGAGTGTACACTGACTGGTGACTGGAATTGACTGGAGGATTGAATAGAAGTGTCTGGAGGCCAATGTTATGATACAATTTCGTGAAAATTTCACATTTCACCGTTCACTTGCTCTCGCTGACTTGCTCTTAAGGAGCGAAATACGTATTGATTGATTGATTGATTGATTGATTGATTGATGATTGATTGATCGATTGCTTGATCACATTCTTCTTTCCTTAGTAAAAAATGGTTCATTCACTTCGAAGAAGTTTCAATCGTCATAACACGCGAACGTATTACGAAGAAAGTTGTCAGTAACATAATACAAACGATTTCGTTCATAATACTAACGACTTTTGTAAGTATGTTACGACGGTCAGGATTGCTTCGTAGTGTATGAACGAACCAATGAATTCGCTACTAAGGAAGTAAGGGTGCAGATCAGGGAAGTTTCTAGTTTTAACAGTGCGCTCTCTCGCAGGCCCGAAGTGTCGCCTTCTCAGCCGACCAAGGGAGGGAGACAAGCCTTGCTGATCAGAGACCTGGAGTCCGTGGCGAAGCACTTCATCCCGCAGTTGCTACCCATTTCATCCACCCCTGCTCGCAGTGCAAACCAAAGACGCTCCTCTGGTTCCCCCGCTGGCCCTGCTGTTGCTACCAATTCTAGTTCCGCCCTTGGAACTACTCTTAGTTCCTCTGGTGGAAGTACTACAACCCTTCCAGTCGTCCCAGGAACTAGCCCTGAAACTGACCCTGCCGCGGCTGTTGACAACGTCCAGCAAATGTTGCTGCAGCAGAAAATGGTACTTATCAGCGTGCCTGACTCTGTTGTCGGTAATTCTTCCGCTGTGGGAGTGCGTTTGGTTGCCTGCCCTGCCAGGCGCTTTCGGCGCTTTCCTTACCGTGCCAGTGGTGCCAAGCTTCCCTTACATTTATACTGATCGTTTCACGTTGGTTTTACTTGGTTTTACTACATCGACTTGCGTGGATTTTGCTCTTTCGTGCAATATCTCTTTCGTTTTCGATGAAATCTGCTGTTTTCGTTTCGAAATTGTAATGCCGTCTTGAACGTTGTTGTGCAGTTTACCAAATTAATGCATTTTTATTGAAAGTCAAGTACGTACATTATATTTCTAAGCTGGTAGCATTATTCTTGCAAAATTTCACTGGTTGTGATCCTTCACATACAACCATTCACGGTGCAGCTAAACCGTACTTGGGTGCTTTCCGGCAATATGGGAAAAAAGGGGAAAAAGGCATCCCGATACGATACGGATCTGAAGTTTGCTCTTGTGATATTTGGAGTATGTACCGTATACCTCTCAAAATGTTGCTCGCGTGAGATTGCATGGTATTGTTTTCAAGGATAAGATAGGTCTGAGATGTAAAACCAACTGCGAGCGCGGCCGCCGTGGCGATTCCTGTAACGCCTGAGTGGTAGGCAACCAAACGTACGCGCTGCAAGCTTCTTGCCTTGCACGCCATGAAAATTTCTTTTAAATGTGTCATAGGTTCTATCTTCTCTGTGTCTTCTCAGTCTTCTCATTCATTTCTTCTTGTATATGTTTATACGTTTTAGAATAAGTCAAGACTGCCAATATTTATGCAGATTTCTTATGACACAGTTACCAGACGATGCCGGTATCTACGATATTCTACGAGAAAGTCCCCGGCCCGTGACGATCGTACGGGTCCTTAAGAAGTCGCCGACCAAACCTCGCATCCTCCCTACAGCGAGACGGCCGGAGCAGAAGGAGAAAGAGTTCGAGAGGCAAGTACCAACCGTTATAGCTCTCCGTATGTGGACCTTCTGCTCAAACTATTGTTTCCAAACCTCTGAAAATTTCAGAAAATTTCATAGAGAGTACGCTCTACGCAACATTCGGCATGGACGTTGTGCCTGCTGCCTGCCAAGCAGGGTTTGTCTATGAAATTTTCACAGTTCTCGAAACTCTGGTGCTAACGTTTCCTCAAAACATGAATAAAAAATTGAAAAATTGTACGCTCAATTAAATATTTTTTGGGAGGCTTTTATGTTTTTACATTCTGTTTGTGTACAACTTTGTGCTTAGTCGGGCATCCCTGTCGCAGTTCAGTTCATCGCGCGCGGAGTGCGCGTTTAATTTGCCTGTTTTGTTATTTGTTGTTTTGTAACTTACAATGTTTGTACGCAAGCGAGCGCAGGGTCATCGTACACTATAATCTTCACTAACACTGCACTATAACTTTGGAGTAAGAGAGTCTAAACAGTTGACTTGCAATATAAAGGAAGGGACTTGTTCTGCAGTTGCCTGAAAGCATGGTTTACATGTACCTGCAAGAGACAGTCTGCTAGTCGACAAAATTCTACACTTGGACGGTTAAGTGTTAGATACGTTTTTTTTTTTACATTATTCACACTTTATTACAGCAGTTTTTAGATTATGTATGTGATTTATATTAATTTTATTTAATTCCGGACTGCATGCTTCGTGCGGACTAGCTTCTACCTTAATGACGTCCTCTCCCGTCCAGAATATGTCCAGAACATGTCCGAATTGTGTCCGGTACGGATGGAGCTGGCGTATTCTCTTAAACTGCTTAGCGGGGGAGCAGACTCGCGAGGAGGTAGACCGCGTGCACCTCACGGACTGGCCACTATCTAGTGTCGTCCTCTCCTGTCCAGAACATGTCCGAATTGTGTCCGGTATGGATGGAGCTGGCTTATTCTCTTAAACTGCTTAGCCGGGGAGCAGACTCGCGAGGAGGTAGACCGCGTGCACCTCGCGGACTGGCCACTATCTAGTGTCGTCCTCTCCTGTCCAGAATATGTCCAGAACATGTCCGAATTGTGTCCGGTATGGATGGAGCTGGCTTATTATCTTAAACTGCATAGCCGGGGAGCAGACTCGCGAAGAGGTAGACCGCGTGCACCTCACGGGGTGTATCTTTTTAAGAGGCGGAACAGCGACGAGGCGATCGATCGATCGGTCGGTCGATCGACCAAGCAGCATGATTATCGGCTTTTCACGCTCATACTCTCATTGAATTGGCTAGAATTACTATTCAAACCATAGTTTGGCTCATTCACAACTGTAAAAATACGTTACCATGCGTTTAAAACGTGGAAGTTATGAACGCTTACCAAAACTAGGTCCTGATTGCACGACGTTGCTTGCATCGAGAGTCATGACTTCGCTTTGATTCCAATTCATTATTTACACTTTTTAAATGCGTGGTAACGTATTTTTATAGTCGTGAATTAGCCAAACTATGGTTTGAATGGAAATTCTAGCCAATTGAATGAGAG
>CABIKL010003360.1:0-11053 GCA_902196195.1 Aptinothrips rufus | reverse complement strand
AAAAAAAAAAAAAACAGCTTAGAGACGTATTTTAGGACAGACTTGCTCGCGGTAAATGATGAGCAACGGGCTCGGGCCGACCTGGGCGTTATCTCTCTCCGTCTCACTCGCTCCTACCACTAGCCGCATCGCTCTTTCTCTCTCTCCGTACCCCTTCGCGACCCGCCCGTTGCTCTCTCATCACTGGTGGCCTTCCTCCAGAAAGCTCTCTGATCTGTCGCTTCTCGACGCTAATCCGAGCTGTGATCTGTTGCAGCCAACGGACCAGGAGCCACAGCCGCGGAGGTGTTGAAGAAGGGCCTCAAGATGAACGTGTCCTGCGGCGAGCACATGAGCAACGGCATCTCAGGTGCCGCAGTGAACGGGGCAGTCACACCTGCAGAGGAAAACAACAATGCTAGTTCCCAAGGCAAGGAGAGGACTCGCAATGGAATGGATAAGTCTAACAAGAACAAGAAGAATGCAGATGAGGAAGATGGCGAAGGGGAGGAAGAGACTGGCAAGAAAGAAGAGCAGGAAGTAGTTTTTATTCAAGATATGGGTTTTACAGTCAAAATTGTCAGTCCAGGCATTGAGCCTTTCGATATTCAGGTGAGTTGAATGCTTGACTGAACGGCATCTTGTCACCAACAAATTAGTGAGGTAGCATTTTAGGTGGGTTGTTTGATTTATGACTGTCGTGTGTTGCAGGTATCAAGCATGGAGCTTGTTCAGGAAATACATCAGCTGCTGATGGACAGGGAGGACACCTGCCATCGTACTTGTTTCAGTCTCCAGCTGGATGGCAACACACTTGATAATTTTGCTGAGCTTAAAAATATTGAAGGCCTTACAGAAGGATCAGTTATCAAAGTGAGTACATGTGATCTCTCTAAGTCAGCAATTATTTTATTGTTACAATTCTGTACAGTAAAATTTTAATTTTGTGGTTTTATTTAAATTTTAGGTTGTTGAAGAACCATACACAATGAGAGAGGCTCGTATCCATGTTCGACACGTCCGTGATCTTTTGAAGTCATTGGATCCTGCAGATGCATACAATGGCGTGGACTGCAGTTCCCTTGCATTTCTGAATGTAATTACTCAAGGGGACATAATGGAAAAAAAGAAAAGCCGACCAGAAAGTGTGGACTGCACTCCCCCAGACTTTATCATGCCCAACAGCCGTGAGAGGCCATTATTGCCTATTCAACCTCAGCATAAGGAACAGAAAGGTCCTCAGTGTGTTAAGGTTCTCACCACTTCTGGTTGGAATCCTCCCCCTGGCTACAGAAAAATGCATGGAGACCTCATGTACTTGTATGTAGTGACACTTGAAGAGAAGCACTTCCACATCACTGCATGTTCCAGAGGTTTCTTTGTAAATCAGTCCTCTGAAGAAGACTTCAACCCAAAACCGGCATCTCCATGCCATCTATGCCATTCTTTGACTGAGCTTTTGAGTCAAATTAGCCCCGCCTTTAAGCGAAACTTTTCTTCACTGCAAAAGAAGCGCACTCAAAGGCACATCTTTGAAAGAGTTGCCACACCTTACCAGTTGTATGCTTGGTGTGCTCCTCAAATGGAACATACTATTGATGCCATTCGAGCTGAAGATACCTTCTCCTCTAAGCTGGGGTATGAAGAACACATTCCTGGCCAAACCAGAGATTGGAATGAGGAGCTGCAGACAACACGGGAATTACCACGAAAAAATCTTCCTGAGCGACTCTTAAGGGAGAGAGCCATATTCAAAGTGCACAGTGATTTTGTTGCTGCTGCAACTCGTGGTGCTTTGGCAGTTATCGATGGCAATGTTATGGCAATCAATCCTGGTGATGAATCCAAAATGCAAATGTTCATCTGGAACAATATTTTCTTTTCTCTTGGATTCGATGTCAAAGACCACTATAAAGAACTAGGCGGTGATGCTGCTGCATTTGTTGCTCCTAGAAATGATTTACAGGGTGTCAGAGTGTACAGTACAGTTGACTTGGCTGGCTTATACACTCTGGGAACAGTCGTCATTGATTACCGTGGGTATCGAGTTACAGCTCAGTCCATCATACCTGGAATTTTGGAAAGAGAGCAGGAACAATCAGTTGTTTATGGCTCAATCGATTTTGGTAAGACAGTCCTGTCACATCCAAAGTACATGGAGCTGCTTGCAAAAGCAGGGCAGCAGCTTAAAATACAACCCCACAAAGTCTTAAATGACAAGGGTGAAGTGGTTGAGCTCTGCTCTTCTGTTGAATGCAAAGGTATCATTGGAAATGATGGTCGTCATTATATCCTTGACCTCTTGCGTACTTTTCCACCTGATGTGAACTTCTTGAAATTGGAAGAGGAGGAGCCACTTTCAGAAGATGTGAGAGCAATGGGTTTTCCAATTGAACACAAGCACAAGCTCTGCTGTCTTCGCCAGGAGTTGATTGATGCCTATGTAGAGTCCTGTTATTTACGCTTTATCAAATATGCAGCTGTCAATCTTCAGCAGTTGGGCCGTAAGCAACAAGAACGTAAGCAAATCGAGTCTGCCAAAGAAAAAGCCATCAAGGATCAGGATCAGAAGGAATCAGAAGAGGCTGATAAAAAGGATGCTGAAAAGAAGGAGTCAAAGAAGGATAGTAAGGACGAGAAAGAAAAGGATAGCGAAATGGAGGCTGATGAGGCCAAAAAGTTAGTGGAGAGCATCACAGACTCGTTAACAAGTGGTGACAAGAAAGATTTGGAGGAAAGTACAAGAGCAATTGTTCGTCAAGCAGCTGAGCATGTAGGCTCTCTGAAAGAGGCTGAATTTGACATTAGCTTTAACCCTGATGTCTACTCCCCCGGTGTGCTGCATGTGAATCCTGATGGGCCTCAGCTTAAAAAGGAAAGACATCTTGTCAGAGATGCTGCTCGGTTTCTGGTGACTCAACAGATCCCTGGCTTTGTAAGTGTTTTCTTACTTATATTCATTGCAAGCCAACTATTTACTGGATACATTTTCTTATTTTTGTATTATTTTACAGATTAGAGACTGTTTGGACCATTCAATGCCGATGATGGACGGTCCCACACTTGCTGAATCTCTTCACACTCGTGGTATTAACATCCGCTACCTTGGCAAGGTTGCCGAACAATTAGCGGGAGTCCAGCAGCTTGAGTATTTGTACCATATTGCAGTGAGTGAGCTCGTTACTCGCTCAGCTAAGCACTTATTGACCACCTATATGCAGTCTGTTGAATTAATGAGTCTATCTGCAGCAGTTAGCCACTTCCTAAACTGCTTCCTATCTTCTTGTGCAATGCCCCATGCTCAACAAGTGCCTGATGAGGTATTACTCTTATCATATTTCATTCTGAACATATGAGATATCCCTTAAAGCGCATTTTTAACTGAATTTGGTACTTTTAGCTGCAAAGCCGAACCAAACGCCGTAACAAGAGAAAGGGAAGAGGAGCAAATTCTCTGCTGGCAGCAGATTCTGTGGAATGGGCTTCTTTGACCCCACGATCACTCTGGTCACAACTACGAGCAGACCTCAAGTCGTACTATGGATGGGCTCTACCAGTTGAAAACATTGATTCATTAGTTGAAATGTTTAGTCTTCAGAAAATCTCTCTTTTGAGGTACTTTTGGTTGAATAAGATATTCAGCACTCTCCAGATTTTTAATCCCCCTAATTTTACAATTTCATTTTTTCTTTTCAGATCATTCTGTATTAAAACTGGTATCCAGATTCTTCTTCGCGAATATACATTTGACTCGAAAAACAGGCTGACTTTCTTTGAGGAAGACATCCTTAACATCTTCCCAGTTGTCAAGCATATCAACCCTAGGGTAAGTAAAATCTTGTAATAGAGCCCACACTTTTTCTTTAATTGCAATCATCCTCCAAACAAATGCAATATTTGGTGGTGCTCAAAATACTATTTTTTGGTCTTTTTAGGCAAGTGATGCTTACAACTTCTACACTACTGGACAGAGCAAAATTTCACAAGGATATATGAAAGATGGTTATGAACTTATCTCAGAAGCATTAAATCTCTTAAATAATGTTTATGGAGCAATGCATCCAGAAATTGCCCAATGTCTTAGAATGCTGGCCCGACTAAGCTACTTAATGGGTGAGCATGCTGAGGCTTTGTCATACCAACAGAAAGCTGTTCTTATGTCAGAAAGAGTCAATGGTATTGACCATCCCAACACCATCACTGAATATGTAAGTATTTCATCCCATCATCATTGTACAAAATGCCATTTCTAATAATGAGATGAGAGCAATCTTACACAACTTGTTTTTTGTCCTATTCCAGACTCATTTGGCCTTGTACTGCTTCGCTAACAGCCAAGTTAGCACAGCGCTGAAACTTCTCTACCGAGCTCGTTACTTAGCTCTTCTTGTTTGTGGAGAGAATCACCCTGAAATTGCATTGCTTGATGTAAGAAAAGTTTTTATTTCTTACTCTTATTATGAAGTGTTCCTTATTGCACTTAGATTTATTCACTTTGTTTTTTTGTGTAGAGCAACATCAGTTTGATTCTTCACGCTGTTGGAGAATTTGAATTATCTCTGAGGTTCTTAGAAAAAGCCCTTGCTCTGAATATCCGTTACTATGGAGCTAATTCCATTAAAGTTGCTGTCAGCTATCATCTTGTTGCACGCACACAGAGCTGTATGGGTGACTTCAGAGCAGCTCTCAACAGTGAAAAGGAAACTTATGCTATCTATAAACGGCAGGTACGTTCTCATCTTATTTTTCAGTTTTTATTAAATTATGTTTCTGATTTTTGATGTAGATATCAATTTCCAATTAACATTTTGTTTTTCTTTTTAGCTTGGAGAAGATCATGAGAAGACCCGAGAATCATCTGATTGTTTACGGCATCTTACCCAACAAGCAGTTGTTCTTCAGAAAAAGATGAATGAAATATATACTGGAAAGCCTGGAGCTAGCCTGCCGCCAATTCAAATCCAGCCACCCTCAATGGGTTCAGTTCTAGATATGCTTAATGTCATCAACGGTATCCTCTTTTTACATATTAGGTAGGTGTCTCTGGCTTGACTCCTTTTTCCAATACTAGAGCAAATGTAAATAGCATTAACAGCTGCATTTTTCCTTCTAGTCCACATGACATTGAAATTCTCAAGGCTGAAATGGAAAAAAGGCAGCCTACGAGCCCACTGAACTCAGAGGGGAAAGCGGCGATTGAAGGAAATGAGGAGGAGAAAACGGCTGTACCAACCGACAAGACTGATAGTGATACTGCTGTGGCTGCATCAAGTTGAAGTGGACTTGTTTGGCCACTGGATTAGCAATCTAAACAATTATTGTTGTGAGAGTGGGTTTGAAATGAACTTGTACTGCAGTGGCCACTTCGGCCTAGATAACTTGAGCAAGTGTGGTGACTGGGAAAGAAGCCGCCTGTCTCAGAACCCATAGTCTCTGAAGAAAGTGCAACTCAACAATCATTGTTCAGTTATTACTCATGATTATCCTGTGGCGAGCTCTGGGGCAATGTGACTTTGCTTCCCATGTTACCCATATGCGAGCTTCTAGCTGGAGTCTCACATTAATTTCTGTGAGATTATTATTAAAAAGCTGCATGTTTCTCAACCCTACAAAGTTTTCTAAAGCCCTTTATAGACTCTTTGTCTAATTGTTGTATGTTATGGTTAAAGGCACCAAATTTTTTGACCTGTTATTCTCCTGGGCTTTATTATAATGGCCCAAGAGCATTGTTGTCATGAAGGTGCTTGGACAAGTTATTGTTCTGAGTTACTCTTTGTTAACTTAGGCTGTTCACATTTTTAAAATATGCACATGATCATTTTAAGTGTGCAGGTGGCCTTATTGTTTGTTTGTATTGTGATATGTTGCACATAAGTGCCAGCCTGTAGGAAGAGAGAGCTAGTGTAAGTCATACCCACTTCCTTAGATAATAGACTTCAACAAAATAGTTTTTATAAAGTTGCCTTTTTATAGTGTTAGAATTATTATGTGCATTGGTATTCAAGGCATATTGAGCACTGAAGTAATAATTGTGATTATGTGGCCTTCGTTGTCACTGCCTATATCATCCCATCGTTAACATCTGCCATTTCTTTTTGTTTGTCGTTAGCTCAATAATAACAACAGTAGGTTTACCAAAGCGTCTTTTCTTTTTCTTTAATCCTTTTGTTTTTTGTATGTTGCCTTTTTTTTTGTGCTCTTTCTGTTGATGGTTGTCATGCGTTGTTGGAGAGGAGAGCAATAATGTTGTAGCGTTGAATAATCACGTGAGGTGTTCAGAGTAGTAACTCTACTCCCTTGTCTGGCTTTGATGTCGGGCGGTAGTCATCAAGTGTAGGTTGTGGTAGCTATTTAGTGTAGTCCTTGTGTTGTAGCAATTGTATTGTTTTATGAATTTGGTTAACATTCCACCTTGGCTGGTGTATGGTGACAGTGCGCATTATTCACTAAATGCTGCATGCCCTGCTCCACCGAAGCAGTGACTGTTGACCCCATGACTTGACACCAGATGATGCATCGAACAGTTTGATCATTTTAGGGAAAGATTATGAGTTTTAATTAAGCTTCAAAAATAAAGTGAAAATCCTGTACAATTTTCTGATTCTGTCAAATGCCTGTTAGCTTGAATATTGTAGGTTGAGATATCGTAATTGGAATCTTGTGAGGAGCCTTTTTTTTTTTATAAGAGACTGGCAAGGAAGGATATAATATTTTTGTCTATTATGGTTAGTTGCTCAACCAATTACTTTTTAAATCATTCATGTTTGTTGCTCTAATGTTATGAGTGATTTTTTATGTCCTTCTTTGTACAGTGTCATATTTCAAGCCAAATGTATACCGGTATTTAGTCAAGTGAAGTAATTGTCATCAGGATTCACAGAAGTGTGCATTGGTACATGATTGATTTGCCATTACAAATACTTAATTTGTAATATTAATCTTCATTTAGATTGGCTCAGTTCAACATTTTTCTTGTTCAAAGATCATACATATTTTGTATTGCTGTGAGGATACCATGCAAGTCTGACCCTTCATTTGTCTCTTGATGGCGTACATTTTCCTAAAATAACTTGTATGCCAAGTGCTGGATATGACTTTGCTGTGGCCAGCTGACAAGAATCGAATTTTGCATTGCTGCCAAGATGATATGTTTGAAGAAAAAAAATATTTGTATCAACTTGCTTTTTAGCAGTCCTGTATAGCTGTATTTCATTAATGGGCATAATGTTTGTTTAACTTTTGCTTTTTTTTGAATCTTTGAATTTGATTTTGCTTTTTCTGGAAGATTATGCTCACAGGACAGATGAAATGCCAGGTTGTATCATTGATTAAGAAGATATTTCATTTACCAATAGAGCTTTCCACCTTGGATTTTTTTATATTTTACTCATATTTAAGAACTATTGATTGTGCATTAAGATTTCTAGCAGATGATAATTCCAAATTCAAAAAATTGTGGGTTGTAAAGGTAATACTTAATGATGTACACCTGTTATATTTTGAAAAGATTAATGTTATATTTTGAAAAGATTAATGTTATGTGGCAGAGATGTTGTAAGAACTTTGATTGAAAGTGATGTTTTTCTATTGTTTACTAAACATTACAAACTTTATGACAAACATTTTTTATTTTGTTGAATCTTCATATATTTTGCTAGTCATCAGTTGATACCCGTTAAATTTGTTAATGTTAAGAAAAGTGTTGGATCATCTCACATTTTTGCTCAATTCATCATTCGATCCTTGAAATCACAACATCATTTGGTTCGAATGTTTGTTCCATCATTATTACATGTCTAAAATATTTGTCATTGAAACTCAATAGCCTGTTTGTGAGAACTGTTGTTCTGATGGTTCCAGGTCATGTTAAATTAATAAAAATTAAATCTTTGGGTAACCAATGAAACAGTCGCATTTATTATTTCTCCATAACTGTCCAGTAATCTTATTTCACACATTGTGTTCACATTGTGAGAATCACGAAAGTTCATGAATTCACTGTCATCACAATGTGCATCACTGTAAATTGTTTTTAAAATACTGCAAAATTTGATGAACTGAGTCTCTACCTCCAGAACCATAGAGCCAATTCATTTCTAAAATAACTTTTTTGTCACTTTCCACTTTCTGATCCTCTCTGAGTGTCAAACTCATGACTACTAATGGCACAGCCTCTGAGATTTTCGCTTTTTTGGGAGGAGGTTGAGCCTCATCCTTCAATTCATCCTCACTGGTGTTTGCAGCAGAACAGGGATTTATAACAGTTGAGGTGTCCTCCTCCTGTGAAGAATTTTTGAGTTGGTCACGACGCTTTCTTCTCTGGTTGGACCAAGTATTGGACTGAGCAGAAACTGTGTAGCCCACTGATGAGGCATCTTTTATCTCACATTTATATTCCATCTGAAATATAGTTTAAAAAAATAGCATTTCACTCCAAAACATGAGATTTAACCACTTAAAACCAAAATTTCATTAGATTTTAAAATAACTAAAATTAGATAAACTCAAAATTTTTACTTACACTTAATTTATCAAGAAGCTGCTTCATTCTGAGGTGAACAGAATCATAATTTTTATTGACATCACCCAGTTTGCATGGTATTTCATGACGTAATGGTGGTTTGGATTTTTGCTTCGTTGCAGCTTTATTAACTGCAAGCGGCTTACATCTAAGAATAACAACATGACTCCAAGCCAGACCCCAACGTGTAACACGTCCCTGGCAAAATTCAGTTGAGATCACTTCATATATTCCTTTTTCTTTCAAGTATTTCAGAATCTTGGGAACGCTTGACTTAAATCCAAGCATGGTCGTAAAAATTCTGTTTTGTTTGATTAAAAAAAAAAGAAAATGTATTTCAACCATCAGCATTATTCTTTTTTAATACTTAAATTACAAGAACTGTCTGTTCATACCTTATTTTGTCTTTCATCAGCAAAGACTCATCAATCATTTTAAAAACAAATCCAACTTCTCCTCCCTCTATTAGTACTTCATTAGAAGATCCAGTTCGAGCATTATGAGGAGGAGGGCGAGGATGACTGAAAGATCTACTCTCACATGTCTTCTCAAGTTCTTCCTCAGAACCAAAGAATGGGGGATTACACATACTAAAGTCAAAAGCTATGGGGTTGGGATCAAAAGAAGGGCTTGTAAAAGTATCTTTCATTATACTCTCTCCATCAGCTTTGCAGACTGCAAAGAATAAAGAGACAAAAAAATAAGTGGGTAAATTTTTTAAATTACAGAAAACCTTTGAAGTAAAATTTTTAAAACCCAAAATAATTACCTTTAATTAATGACTGTAGACCATTACGAAGCACATTCTCTTGGGCATGCTTAAAACTTTTATCATTTTTTTCCGTTCCAATCATGTGCCATCCATTTTTCTTTGCAGCAAGTAGCGGATATATACAGGATGCTCCAGTGCCTGAGGGGAAACAGAATGAGGCATTTATAGAAATTTGAAAATGTAAGGTCCATATTCACTTTCAGTGATTAAATTATACCCAACCAATGTCAACTCCATAGACAGATGTCTCAGATTCATCTTTTTTCGAAGCAGCAACCACATCTTCCAGCCAGAGGATATAATTAAGGCGCAGTGGAATTGTAGGCACTAAGTACTCAGGAGGCAACACGACATCCAAGCCCCAATCTTCCTTTAAGAGAGCTCGAGTTAACGCTCTTAATGCATCGGAGTTTTTGAAATCAATCGACACTTTTCCACTTATTTCAATCTTTGCATGCTGTCGAAACTCGTCATTTTTCAGAGCCAATTCTTTGAAGCTTGGAGGCGTCTTGTAAGGATTCCTTGGATGCATTTTCTTGTTCAAAGCCATGTTCTCCAAAATTCTGTCAAGAAGCTGAATGTGAGTGGTTAAGACGAACAGTTCATGATTTTGAATTCCAAAGAAGAACAGGAACCGACTTGGTTCTCGTTTCTGAACATAAACAGTTAGAAAAAGGTTAGACCTTCAGGAATTATGCTTTCAATGTCAATTAGAAATCAAAAAATCACATGACACCTCTGAATTTGCACACTGACTGGATTATAAAATATCTGGCTCCCTAATTTTAAACAATGGCATAAAACCGATCAATGTCAACGTTAGAAAAACAGTTTAGGAGAACAAACGTCTCGACTTTCAATCGAAACCAAAACAAATAATATGAGACAGAGGGAGGGAGAGAAAGATGAAAAATTTAATCTGTCTGTACTACAGTATATTTTTCATAGACATAACCTTCTCTTGTCACGTTGTGGTTGTGATTGTGACGTGATTATTTTCCGGCTCGTTGTTATTTTCACACATTCTATAGTTTTAGGTTGAAAATGGCTCAAGGAAAATCCAAGGCCAAAGTGCAGCTTCCAGCTAATGTAAAGGCCAAGAAAAAGTTTTCCTCCAAGAGCAAAGTCATTGCTAAAACCAGACCAAGTAAGAAAGTTGTGATTCATGTAACCTAATTGTTTCATAAACTTATCTAGTAACACCTTATTATTTCTACTTTATTTTATTTTTTCAGATGCACCTGTGGCCCCAAGATTGACCGGAAAAGCCGTTGACTCTATGAAGATGAAGAAAGCAATCTCGAAAGGGGTGAGCGAAGCTCTTGAAAATGAACTGCGAGCAAAAGCATTTGAGGGAAAGAAATCACTCCTCTCAAAAAAGGAAATTGCGGAGAAGACGAGAGCCAGTACATAAGTCATTTGTATAAAATTTGATGCGTTTCCTTCACTGTAAATAAAGAAGACGTCATTGATTTTAGTAACTGGAGGTCTTTGCCAATATCCCTCAGTTCGTGAATGGCATCTTGTTTTGAAAACAAGATTTCAAATTTCGTGAGGCTTAACTTAGTCCTATTAAATGCGTGTTTAGTCACCTTATCAGAGCATAATCTGTTATTGACAGTTTAATCTTTTCATAATATGTTATTGACAAATTGTGAGGGAAAAATGTTGTTCTTTGTTTGAATAAATTTGAACATGAAAAGTCCAAAAATCCTTGTTTTTTCTTGACTGTTTGGGGAGTATCTGTACTTTTTTTTTTTTTGGGGGGGGGGGGGGGGGGG
>CABIKL010003359.1:0-11054 GCA_902196195.1 Aptinothrips rufus | reverse complement strand
GGGCCGCCCCCCCCCCTCCCACCCCTCTCTTTTTCCGGGCGCGCCTCAACCCCCCGTTGCCTGACCAGCGGGGCCCACGTCACCGTACAAACATGCCCTCGAGGGAGCAAACGACTGTATGGAAATGTACATTTTATCATTTTTCTGTGGTTGTATTCATCGTCTCCGTGGAGTATGTAGCCATCGAATACACACAATGTTCGTGATTTTTCTCTTTCAGGGACGAATTAGCCTGATAGTTTTATGTCAGGATTTTTTGTCTTTTAGACACGAATTAGCCATTTAGTTTTACCTCAGGATTTTCTTGTTTGTGTCAAGAAATTTTGATGAAATTTTCATCAAAAAGGCCGATATCTTATAGTTCCTGACAGGCACTTTCATCAAGCGACCTGGATGAAATATTCGACGCTAATTTTTATCGTCAAATGACAAAAACGTTTCGCAGTGTACAGGTATCGTAACGTACTTCAAAACAGTGTAAATGTGCGGTTCGTCAGCTGTCTTTTTGACTTAACGCCCTGATTTTATCCCACTCGCCAATGCTCACGTGGTAAGTTGTGTCTGGCTCGGTACTGTGCGGGGGATGGTGCAGGCTGCTGCAAGCGCATCGTCAGCGTGCAAAGTTTGGCGCCGCTGTTAATAACTGTCTGCGCTGCGCTGCGAGCCACACGCCGCTCGCCCAGTCAAGTCTGACGAACCCCCATTACTCGCACGAAAACAGCTAATTTGCTGCGGTGAATAGTTTGCGCTGCCCCTCCCGTACCCTCTGCTACTCTGCTGGTTGTTGTGCGATAACAAATGTTACCCTGCGAGGAAACAGTGACGGCAAAAGTACAATCGCGAGTCTTCACATAATTTAAAATTTTGCTTGGTTGGGAATCATTTTGCGTTTCCGCCCTCGTCACCTTTGGCAACTCCAAGTACAAGGCGACTCTAAAAGTAATTTCTGACCTTTTTAGGGCGCTTCCCTTTTTATTTTTACGTGTTGCTGATCTGTGGGAGTAGTGGAGCTGACCATTCGACGTGATCCCTTTACAAAAGGATAGGGCCGATCTCGACGGGACACGGATAAAGAGGAGGAGGAGGGGTAAGGGGGAAAGAAGGGTGCGAGCAGGCAACATGAAGACCTCTCCTTTTCTACTACCGTAATCAGTGGCGGTTCCTTTACCGAGGGTGTCTCTAACCTTTGCCCTCATGAATGAAGGGGAAATGCGAATGATTGGGTGAGCTTGTTCGGCGGGTTGCGGCAAGCGACGCTGGCATTGTGTGCTCGAGAAGCCCCTGACCTGTAGTCCCGCGGCGATGAACCGCGCTGGTCGTCATAGCAACCGCTTCCTCCTCCCATCACTGGAACACCTCTTGCCGGCGTGTTGGCGTAAGGGAAACCGCCACCCACTCCTCGCGAGAGCGGGTCCGCAGCTACCAGACCCGAGCTTGGGACATCGAAGGAAGGACTAAAGCGCGGATTTTTGTTTCAGACAGCAAGCGATCCCCTGACGCACTTGCGTCCTACTCGCGTCCAATCACTGCTCCCTGTACCTTTCCCACCAACCTAGCGCCCTGAACTCTTAGACGGTACCCTGCTACTTAGCTACTGTTACCTGTATCTTTTTATCTCTGCTTAGAAACTTAGACGGACCTTTATTTTTACAATTACTTTGATAAATTTCAACCGATTATCTTCTGCCCTAGAAACGTTTTGTAGAGTGCGGAGAGGTAATCTGGAAAACGAGTGGGAACCAGTTTCACTGACACTCGTGTGATTCTGTTAAGGATTGAGTCTCGCACTGTACGGCCATCTGCCTTCGCCCTGCCGAGCACCACACTGCCGCCTTCTGCCAGGGCTAGTAAGGGATCGTCCATAAATCACGTAAGGAAAAATTGGCCGCTTTCTGACCCCCTCCCTCCCCCTCGTAAGACGAATAACCGAACCTCACCATGCTTTTGGTATGGGACCGTAAGATATGTGGAGACCCCCTCCCTCCCCTAAGAGCCTTACGTAATTTATGGACAGCCCCTAAGTAGCCCTACAAGCAGAGGCCTTGGCTGGCGCCTCTTATACTGGACTCAAGAATAATCCACCGGCATCGCACCTCCACGCCGCGGCCGACCACTCCAGGCCGCGCCAATGGACACTTCTCCTTCCATATTCATGTGTGAGCTCCATTGGAAGGATATCAATATGCCAAAGGGGAGGAGGCTGTAGAAACATAGAGGCCAGCAGCGCGGCAGGTGCGGTGTGGTGTCACGAGGAAAGAGGGGGAGGAGTGGGGGGTGGGGGCGGGGGCGGCACGCAGCAGTAGCCCTCAAACGGCCGGCCGCGCGCTTTGAAAGGTTTCGCCGGCAGCGCATATTGTGTCCCGTGAATTGCCAATTACCCGCCCCCAACACAATGAGTGAAACAATATTTCCGCATCCTCGCGCTAGAAAAATAATACCCCCGAGAGAGGTAATTCTAAACAATTAGGCCAGACATCGCAGTATACGTATTGTGCGAGTGATTAGCGGAATGGATTACGGGGCGATAATTGTTTCGGCTCGTATTTCTCTAAGTTAACACTGTTAGCGTTATGCGAAGTATGAATAGTCTTCTCTACATTAAACTTTAGCCTGTTGCTATAATTATAGCCTTGTCAAACATGAGATGGTTTGTCTGTTCCCATGGAAGCGCCCCCAACCCCTTCCGCGTGCGGCTGAGTAGCCATGAGCCAACGCCCACGGCCAACTCCTCAAACTGGTTTGCCCACGGGAGAATAAATATTGACGATTCGAGTGGAATCATCCCTCGCTGAGTGGGTGTCGGGTGCGCGGTTAGTTTGAGACCAGATGCCCCGCGATATTTCTTCGATGCTGCAATGCTATTCGACATTATTATTTTATTATTCCTGTGGATGTTCTGGCTTCTTTCTAGAATTATCGTGGATTTGCATTGAGTTTCAGAGAACCCATGAGACTGGCATTCGCTTCTGATAGTGGGGGCACGATAAATTGTACCACCCTGGAACGCGAAGGCACGCAGATCCAAAGCAACCCACGCCACGCCACGCGCGCCAACCCGCCGACCCGACCCACCAGGCCCACCAGGCCCACCAGGCCCACCAGGCCCACCAAGCCCACGCCACATTCACAGCCAAAACAAATCCGAACTTGGGGAAGAATCTAATTAAATCTAATTTAAAGATGTTCGAGAAAGAGGAAAAGTTATTTCCTCGTGTATCATTTATCTCTGCACCGGCTTCAGAGAGAGGCTTCTCAAAGCTCGGATTATTTTTCACAGTGCTTAGCCACGCCACGCCACGCCACGCCACGCCACGCCACGCCACGCCGAGCTGGACCGCGGTGTGTTCTGGCCTGTATGGCCCGTACCGTCGTAAACAGTGGGTAACGAGACCTTTATTGTACCGCGGAGACACGTCCCCGTGCACGTGCACACGCGACGTGCTGCCGGCGCGACGTGTCTCCGAGTGCGAATGAGCGCCGTGCCCGCCCCGCCACGCCACGCCCTGCCACGCCACGCCCCACCCCGCCACGCCCCACCCCGCCTCGCCACGCCACGCCCCACCCCGCCACGCCACGCCACGCGCGCCGTGACCTCACAGAGAGAAACGCATGAGTCGTGGGTTACTTTAACGTTGTCTTTAGCACTATTTTGGTTAAAATATACTTATAGAATGTGCTTGTGACGTTTTGAAGTTGTGCCTCAGTGCAAATAACGCCAACTTATCGTCAGAGCCGTCAGTCTCAGGCCTTAGGACTAGCGTCGTGCTAGTATTGGCACCCAAACACCGAAAGCCTGAAGTCGTTACCTGTCCACGCAACATTTAAACAGTCGACGCCCGCTAAAATAGGAGTCCGAGTTGTCACTATATTCACTGGGTGCGTCGGAACGCAACAGCCAGTAATCAGAGTGCACGCCAAACAGGCATTGCCACCCTCTCACTGGAGGCCCTCTGGAGTAGGGACGCACTGGCAACGTGCGAGTGAGATAGCGTCTTATGGAGTGTGTGTGAGTGCGAGAGAGACAGGAGGTCAGGGATGCCCGTCCGGGCGTCTCTCTCGCACTCACACGGACTGCATTAGCCTCTGTCTCTCTCGCACGTTCCCCAGTCCGCAGCCTCACGGGCGGATAGCGCCTGCAGAGGTAGGCAGAGGAGGACCGCTGCGGGCACCAGTGTGCGAAGGGTTGCATACCGCATAGTTCCCAGGCGCTTGGCGTCGTCGTCTCCGACACTTTAACGAAGTATCTTTTGTCTCTTGTTTCTCATTTCGTTTTTAACTCGACCAGGATATTTTGAACTCGAGCGTTCCGTTGAAGACTACTCTTCTTTTAAATAATTTTCAAGTTCACCTCGAAGTCCCCCGCGCATTGATCGACGATGATCGGCGAACGTGCTTGGAAACGGTGACTTTTTTTTTTTGACGGGATGTAAATTGGAGTAGTTTACTGCCTCCCCCACTGCGCGCGGTGATAAACAAGTAGTGCTGTGAATATTTAAACTTCATTAGAACTTTGTGATGCGGCTGATACTCGTCTCACTTCATGTCCCCACTTACTCTTCTCGCTTTTCCTTCGGCTTGTTTTAATGCAGCTTTGTTACAAGTCAGGAAAATCATTGAAAGAAATCTCAGCGACTTAAAAGGAAATCAAGGGAAACTGGTTGTCAGTGTTAGGAAATTTGGATACAGTGATGCGCTTTACGCTCAAATATTGAGGATTTAATCTATCTCTGCCCATAATGAACTTTGCGATTACATCCGATGTTTTTATTTTAAAAATCAAAGAAAAATCCATAGAGTAATGGCCCTATTTTGGGCCACTGGCCCTAATTAGAGCCAACCCCTTAAAATCATTTGCTGGCAACTCTCGATTCCAAAAGACATAGAAATTTAAAAGTTCACACTGTAATCTCCTTAATTTTTTTGTCGCCTTGGACCTGGCGTAGCCTGCAAGTAATTTAAAGGGGTGGCTCGAATTAGGGCCAGTGGCCCGAAATAGGGCCATTACTCTATTTACGTCGGGAATTTGAAAACCGTGCTCTTGCAACAGCGCTGCTTGTGACGTGTTGCAGTGCCTCCGATCGAGGTGACGGGGGCCGCTGGCCAGGCCGCCTCCCTGCCCTGCTACGCCACGCCCAGCGCCGGCCCCGCCTCGCCCCTGGTCATGATGCTGTGGTACAGCGAGACGGCGGGGGACGGGGTGCCCATCTACCGGTGAGTGGCGAGGCGACGTCCCAGGATCGACAGTTTGTTTTCTGGGGTGAGAAGACTCACTGAATGTTTGGTCTCTTCGCAGCGTTGATTCTCGCGGTCGGTCGCTGTCCCAGGCCAAGCTGTGGTCGTCGCCGACATGGTTCGGGTCCCGAGCGCGGGTGGTGCTGGGCGCGGGGCCTGCGGGGACGGCGGCGACGACACCCGGACAGGACGCGGCGGTGAGGATCGTGGTGCAGCCCCTCCAGGAGAAGGACCACGGCGTCTATCGCTGCCGAGCCGACTTCAAGGACTCCCCCACCAGAAACACCGTCGTCATCCTCTCCGTCACGAGTGAGTTCAAAAGAGAAAGAAATGTCAGCAGTGCTGTCTCTGTCACTCCACACAAAAAAATCAAAACCAGATTCTGTAGCAACCCAACCAAAAACAAACAAGAAAAAAATTCTAGGTCATTTTGAGATATCTTTCAAAGTGCGTTTTGTGGCTTATTGAACAATTTAAATTAGTTATCAAAATGGCCCACATAAATATTTTTTTTTACCTTGGTTTCTGGGTTGGACTGCCCCAAAATCTAGGATTTGCTTTTTGTGTGATCCTCAGCCCCTGCAGCTGCTAACTAAGTCTTGCCTTGTGGACAGCGCCACCCTCGCAGCTGCTGGTGACGCGGTGGCAGCCGCCCCACGCCACGCCGCCCAACGCCGCGCCACGCCCCGCCACGCCGCGCGTCGTGGACACGCTGCCGCCGTACAGGGAGGACGAGGAGCTGAGCCTGGCCTGCGAGGCAGTGGGAGGTGAGGTGTAGGTGTGGGTGTCCTTTGTGTGTCGGTGGCCTATCCGTCCGTCAGTCTGTCTGCAGAACAAGGTTGCTGTGTCGTCTGCTAGGGCCCCGGGCGCTACGAAACTTGGAAACGAAACTAACAACTCTCAGGCTGGCGGGTGTAGCAGGGACATGCTGCCTCGTCCCCGTAGGATACGAGTTCCGATAGGACATACGTCTACCTGGACCAGCTTCAACTCGAGCTGCAGAAAATTTTTCCGTTTTGACGTTCATCCTCCTCCGTACAACTGATTTTATTACATTCGCAACCGAACTTTGCGCCTTCTTTATTTAAAATGGGACAGTAGAGAACAGGGACGTATTTAAGTGCTCTGGAGGATAGGAGCAATCTTTGTATCCTGGTTGTATGGACGAGAATCCGTAATGCGAGTGAGCGAGTCGCTGACAACAATCCACAATCACGGTCACGGGCAGATTGGGAAGGATTGGAGGGGAGGGGAGGGGAGGGACACCTGGCTGGCCGCGAGTCGTCCCTGCGGTTCCAGCCGGGCTCCAGCCTCGCTCCAGCCGGGCACACGTACAGGGGACCGTAGGCGCGAGTCTGTCTCGCGTGGAGTAATTCACCGGCGCAGTGAAAGGCCGCTAACAATGGTACATTGTTGGACCTAAGCCGCTGTGTGGTATCGCACCCCCCCTTTCCCCTCCTTTTCTTTCTCCCACTTTCAACTCTCGGCGTCCTGTCCTCGGTCCAATGGAGAGTTTTACCTCTCCGGGGAGTGAGTTCTGATGACTGTGAGAATCGTAAAATGGGAGGGGTTGTTGTGTGTTATGTGCTTCTCTTCCCCGCTGCAAAGGGAGTACGGAATGAGGTGCACGGTAAATCAAGGTGAGAGAGCCAGTCCAGTTCCAGGCCGGTCCAGCCCTGGAGACGACAATGTCTCTCTGATTCAGAGGAAATGGGAAAAGTTTTAAAAATTTCCTTTTTTTCTTTTCTCACTTTGAAATAGGTATTTCTTTCCTGAAATAGGTATTTCTTTCCTGAAATAGGTATTTCTTTCCTGAAATAGGTATTTCTTATCGTTCTGAAATGTTCTGCAACTTTTTTCAAAACGAAATATCTTGTTCAAAATCGGAATTGCATAAGGGGTGTGTCTGGTTCCTAATGGTATTGTTTAAAACGAGGGAAGCACAGGGCCTGTCTCGTTGTTTGAAAGAAAAACACTCATTGCCCCCGTATGTAGGGCAGATCCTGCTCCTTTAGAAATTATTTCGAAACTAACACTATGATAGAATGGTGCGACTGGTTCAACAGTTGCGGTGTTCACAGCAACTTTCATACATTCAATCTGAAGGAGGTTGGAATGCCCTATGGTTAATTCCAATAAGGTTGAAGGCCGGCCCTTCGATTTGGAGCTTTGAAACTTGCAGTGTCGTGGTGGCCGGAGCACTGCACGCGTGCACTCCAGAGTCCGTGCTGCCCTCGAGGCTGCCCTGCACGCAGCACACGTGCACGCCCGCCCGCCCAGTGATAACTCTGTCATTCGCGCGGCGCAGCGGGAGTAGAATGCAGAGGCTCGGCGCTAAGGAAAGAGTGCGTTGGCGTTATACATTTCATCTCTGCGAATGCAACCAACCCAAAGCGAGAGCGAGACAAAGTTGCAGGTTACTGGGTGAGCCGCCGCTGCTGGAGTCAAAGCTCACACGACTTTATGGACACTCCCCCTTCCCCTTCCCTTGCCCTTTTCCCTCCGGCTCCCCTCCGCGCCCTTATGAGCGAGCCGAGGCTCGTCCGCATCATTTTAATTGGACGGCCACTCGCCTCTGCTTTCATATCGGGGCGAGGAGAGGAAGGCTGCTCGATCAGCCCGTAACAGTCGTGGTACGCCCACTCGCATGCATTTCCTGTTAGTTTTCTGAACTAGCGGCGGGCAGGTTTGAAGTCGATGCGAGTCGAGGTCTGCAAACGCCCAATTTACATACTTTTTAAAAAAAATGTTTTGTTTTGGTCATGTGTGGCTTCTTATACTCCTGAGCTTCCTTTGCTCTTTTTGATTTGAGATAACGTGTACAATTTGGTTGGGGCCTCTGGGTCATGGATCACAGTAGCACCGCCTCCCTCCGGAGATAATACAGTATGACTCTGCCTCCCAGCCTGGCTGCCTGGCTCCATTGCAATGCTATTCACGTTCGGTGTGCGAATGCAAATAGCCTTGACGTCCCTTTGTGATACTGTGCTGGCTATGCTTTGTCTGAGGTTGCCCTTTCGACTTTGCCCTCGAAAGGCAAGCACGGGGCTCAAGTACTTCTCGACCTCGTTAATTCCTACCGCGATCTAAAAATGACGATAAGACCTCAGACGACATGTCTTCCCACCAAAGGCAGATCCAAAGAGACGGGCTGCTGCTTTGAGACGTGGCGTGGCGTGGCGTGGCGTGGCATGGCGTGGCGTGGCGTGGCGTGGCGTGGTGTTTGTCGATGTAGAAGTTCGTCATCACAGTCCCGCGCTGCCGCCCTGTGAGAGGCTTGAACAGAGCGGGTCTGAGCCCGACCTGTTTGTAGTTAGAAGACAAAGCGTGCAGCACCACATCTGCCAGTACACAACACACGCACTAGTTCTCGACAGCTCACCAAATCCAACCCCGAAGTCATCTCCCCGTACATAACCCTCTTTTGCCTACTTCTACTGTACAAAATAATTGTAATTTGCTTCCAAAAATCGGCCGCGAACACAATTTAGAGCTGAATATTTAAATGCAGGCAATGTGTTCTTTTTTCGGAAGAGCCATACGATCAAGCGCTAAAAGTGCCGAATGAGAAATCATCGGCGAGAGTCGCTCTCATATGTACAACGCCGTGTACCGTGCAGTGTCCTTAGAATACTGGTATAACGTCATATTTCATGATGTAACTCCGGAAAAAAACGTGAGATTGTGGCGCAATGAAGCTGTTTCTTCGACACAAATTTCATATTTTTATTCTGATTATACTTTTATTACCTACACTTATAACGTCATACACTCTTTATGTCTTATTTTTATCAGGCACTAAACTGTCATCACGTATGTAAAGACCAGTTCATATTGAAAAGAAAATTGCTTTTGGTTCATAGTTTGATGAATTCTGTTCACAACATGAAGAAATTCGTTCGTAACTAAGTAAGAGGGTAGGCCTTATTGGGGACGGCGAGTTCACCTCGTGGCGAGTTTTGGAACTAGCGACTGGTAGACGCGATACCCGACGCGACAAAACTTCACCATGTCTTACCCCCACAGCTCTGCGCGGCCGTTACGTCGCCTCGAGCAGCGTGTCTACCAGCCGCTAGTTCCGAAACTCGCCACCAGGGGTGAACTCGCCGTCCCCAATTCTATTTACACGACGAAAGGGTGCTGAGGTGAGCGTTATGTTATGTTGGCAGGTCGGCCGAGGCCCAACGTGACGTGGGTGCTCTCGGACGTGGTGGTGGACGAGTCCTGGGAGGTGAACCAGCGGGGCAACTCGGAGAACAGGCTGGTGATCCCCTCCCTGGGCCGGCAGCACCTCAACGCCAGACTCGCCTGCAGGGCTGCCAACAACCCGCACGCCCCACCAGTGGAGCGGGAGCTGCTTCTCGATGTTCACTGTGAGTTCACTATAACGTCTAATGGGAACTGCGTGCTTTTTGACAGAGGTGCCAACAGAACGTGAGTATTGCTAGAGGTGCCAGAAGTACGTGTGTATTGCTAGGAGGTATCGCACAGTTCATGAAGTTTTTAACGAGAGAATGCTTCGTCGAAACGTCTGAGTATTTGACATTCAAGATCAGGAAACTTTGTGTTATAGAAGTAACGCAGAAGTTCTGTGTGTACCAGTTCAAGATTTTCCAACAGTTCCACGTATAGTAACAAATACGAGTAAATCTCCAAAACTGAAACGTGTCCCTGCTCAGATAAATTCGACAGGTACTCCAACGTTTCAATTTATAAGCTCACATTGTACAATAATGTCTTCACAAATATCGAAAATTTGATAAACTGCTAAGTCGGCGACTACATAACATAAAGAGACATTTGTAAGATGTGCAAATTTACTGTAGATCGGTCCTAAAATTTATGACCCGTTCTAGTCAAAAATTTCTAAAACAGAATAATTACTTAACAGCGCAATGAAAAGGAACCCGCTGTGTCTGGGCTGGGGAGGTTGGGGGGGCTGATAAACGCGAGATGGAAGTGATGTTGACAGTGGTAGACACTGCGCTGCAAATAAACTGTTTTTGCCGTGCTTCCAGTGCGGCCTCTGAGTGTGCGCATTGTTGGCCGCGAGCGCGCGCTGATGGCCGACCAGAGCTACGAGGTGAAGTGCCGGTGCGGCGGCTCACGGCCGGCGGCGAGCCTCACCTGGTGGAAGGGGGGCGCCCCGCTCGACGCGCCCGTCACGACGGTGAGTGTTGGCTTGGGGCGGGGCGGGATGCCGGCTTACGGTAAAATGTCGCTCGCGTTTGCTAAGCTCCCGGTATTACAACTGCTACGTTGTTCTGGAATTGTATCGGAAGCGATTTTTAACTGTCTCCTTGCACTGGCGTGTAGAATGCGTCCAGTCAGGTCCAGTGCTGTAGGGCCTACCGGGTGTAGAGGCTCACGCACGATAGTCGAGCGGGTTTCCTATCGCTCCACCAGGGCCAGGGTACTCTGTGAACTCAAGTGTGTGACATTCATACAGTAGCTCCTGTATGACATTTTGTCATACGGTTGTACCTGTGTGACACGAATGTCATACGTTTCTACGTGTATGACACTGATGTCATACACTAGCTCCTGTATGACACTGGTGTCATACACCTACAAGTGTATGACAAACCCAAAATTCATACGTTTCTACGTGTATGACACCAGTGTCATACAGGAGCTAGTGTATGACATCAGTGTCATACACGTCACACAGGTACAAACGTGTGACAAAATGTCATACAGGAGCTACTGTATGAATGTCACACACTTCAGTTCACAGAGCACAGAAGTAATCTAAATAATTTCATCTCTTATCTCCAGTTTCAGATCGTCCGCTTTTATTCCTCCATTATATTGACTCAAAA
>CABIKL010003358.1:0-11055 GCA_902196195.1 Aptinothrips rufus | reverse complement strand
ATTACTTTTTTTTTTTTCAGAGAAAAAGCAAGTTCAATGATGCCAGTCTGAAAGCCCTGAAAGCAAGGAATGAATATGTTCTTTGCCTGGAAGCAGCTAATACGACCATTCATAAATACTTTGTGGATGACTTATCTGACCTTATAGATGTGAGTATTTTTTTTTTGGACCTCTGAAGCACTTGCATTCTCTGATATATCTTTGTATTATGTCTATAGATCTACAACTTTTTTCTTTACAGTGTATGGATTTTGGCTTTCACCAATGTGTGACCCGGGCACTCCTCTTACATGTATCTCTTGAAGAGGGAAGAATCAGATCATCACAACTGCAGTCTGATCAGCTGAATTCTTGTATCAATTCTCTAGATTCACGACTAGACAAACAAAGATTCCTTGAGAGTAATCATACAGCTTTTGTGATACCGAAGAAATTTGAATTTCAAGGTCTGCGTAGTGATGAGGTAAGTCAAGTGGTGTATTTTTTATTATTTTTTATTTTTATTTTTGTAATTAAAGTGCCTCTGCTCATTTTTTTTATATTTTCAGCCAGTAACCGTTGATAGCGACTTACTCCCTGCTCTTAAGGAAGAACTAAAAGCAAGGTTAAATCAACTCCAAAATAGAATCATGAGTCTCCGAGCAGAATCGGAAGAAGTATGGAAAACATTAGAGACTGCAGAGACAACCCTCCTAGCAATGATAACAGCCAAAGATTACGATTGTTCAGCTCTCTTTACGGGTAGTGCAGACATCACCCCAACTCCACCAACCCGGCCACCTGAGACAGTTGCAATTAAGATGCGAGCAGATCGTCATGAAACAGAGGAGTTCTACTTATCTGTTAGTTCATTTTCTTTATGACTTTTACTCAAGTGTCATATAGTCAGCTACACAACTTACCTCCTTCCTTTTCTTTTTCAGAAATTTAGAGAGTATCTTTTGGGAACAAGCCGTATTGCAAGACTGGATTCAAAACATGACCACATTAGACAGATCCTCATTACCAATGGTGAAACAGGTGAAAATATACCAGCCAATCTTAACATGAGCCTTACAACAAATCTCAATAATGTGAGTATAATTTTAGAGAAACAGATTTTTTAACATTAATTCTTTGGTAAATCCTGATTTGATTTCATGGTATTGTGTCAACAGGGGCAGCCAGCCAGCGCCAAGCCAGTTCGCAGGAAGCGAATAGGGCGGCTGCAAATGAATGGACAACCCAAGTTGTTTGGAGGCTCTCTGGAAGAATACCTGGAAATGTCAAACCAAGACATCCCCCTTATTGTTAAGAGCTGTATAAGAGTAATAAACCTGTATGGTAAGATTCAATAAGTCATAACTAATTATTATTTTACTTTTTTTAGGTTCATGACATATTTAAGACATTATGTTATTAATTATGTATCCTTCTGTCCTTGCTGTGGTAGGTTTACACCATCAAGGTATCTTCAGGGTCTCGGGATCTCAGGTTGAAATAAACAATTTCCGAGAAGCTTTCGAGAGAGGCGAAGACCCATTAGCAGATACAACAGATGCAAGTGACATTAATTCAGTGGCTGGTGTTCTTAAATTGTATCTTCGAGAACTAAGAGAACCTCTCTTTCCCATTGTGTATTTTGAGCATTTCATGGAGCTTGCACGTATGTCTCATTTCATTTGGTTTCATTTCATGATAATTAATGATTTCTGATGGAATTGAAAATAAATCTTCTCTCTCTGCTTTTAGAACTGGACTCTAAAGAATTCATCACCAAAATGAAAGATTTAGTTGCAAATCTTCCAAGACCTTTCATTATCATTCTTCGATACCTATTTGCATTCTTGAACCAGTGAGTTGAAACATATTTTATGTTTTTCTTCAAAATTTGTTCTACCTTGTAACTTCTGAAGTGTACTGCACTTTTTTTTATCATTTGTCATTTATTTTCAGTCTATCCGAGTTCTCAGATGAAAATATGATGGATCCCTACAACTTAGCCATTTGTTTTGGACCCACATTGGTTCCCGTACCAGAAGACAAAGATCAAGTTCAATATCAGAATCAAGTTAATGAACTCATTAAAAATATAATTCTTTATTATGAAGACATATTTCCTCCAACAAGCTTACTTTCTGGCCCTATGTATGAAAAATTCATCTCCAGAGAACCTGATGACAAGTAAGTAATTGTAAAATGGATGGATTGAAGGTAAAATGATATTCTATGTAAGATATCAAGATTAATTGTAAGTATTTGAATTTTAGCGATGTCGGGGATTCGCCCTCTGATCATGCCCAAGAAGATGTGGACTCAGAAGTATATCCATCAGAAGATGGTGAGCATAGATTTAGTTCAAAGTTTTTTTATATGAGCAGTGACATACTATGAGTTCACAAAAGATATTGAATAGGTTTTTGGATTATTTTCCCAATGTTATGCATTTATTTAGTCATCATAAGACACTTCTTATTTTGAAAAATTCTGTTCTAGAATGTGAATCCCTTGAAGCAACAGCTCAGTTTGACTTCTTAGCAAGATCTGAGCGAGAATTAAGCTTTAAGAAAGGCGACCACCTGCAGCTCTTTACCCAGGTGTCAAATGACTGGTGGCGTGGGCGCGGAGCTCGAGGAGTGGAAGGTCTTATTCCTGACAAATACATTTTACTGAAAATCAAGTGAGTCAAACAAAATTTTGTTCAAAAATAATGATAAAGTCAAGTTGTAAACTTTCCTTTTTTGCTTTGGAAATTTTTCTTGACACTTTCTTTTTTTTTTCTTTGACCATAGGGATGAAGAACGTGATAAGTTAGAGTTATTGAAATCCAGTTCGTCTGATGAATCAATGAGAAGAAGAGCATCCAGCTCAAATGACTCTGTTCTTTCAGGAGCCTCTGGCTCCACTCAGAATGACTCTCCCTTGCTGGGTTCTGGTAGCAGTGCTACTTGGCCAGCTATAGGTGGGCTAGGTGGTTTAGGAGGGCGCTCTCCAACATCTCTGATCACTTGTGATCCACCGCCTCCACCCATGCTCTCACCAACAGCAGAGGTATTGGAAACAACAGTATAGTTCCATTTTTGCACTTCAATTCTTTGTTGTTGTTGTTTGTTTTCTTTTAATGTTTTTCGGGGCAGTGACGGTTTGTCAACCTTGCTGTGTGTGTGAAATACTACTTTCTGCTCTTTTTTAAAAACCTGGATGTCATTTAACAATACAGGTTTCTTTCGTTAAGATATATTTATCTTAAGTCAAGTTCAAATTAAGCTTTTAGAACATGTCATGTGCAGAAAACAGAATTTCACCTCTGCATGGATTATTTTTGTGTCTATTGACTTCTGCTAAAATGATAAGAAACCAATCGCAGCTGTGCAAAGTTGCCTTGACAGAACGCATGTTCCATTCTCAACAAAGAAATATTCGTCCTTAGTCTGTTTGTGGTATAGCTCGTTGGTTTCTCTTCATTTTCTGCAATACTTTGTTCCTTCTGCTGTGCTCTAAACTGCCATTCAAGTGCGCCTGAGTGTAGGTGTTTATGTTGAGCAAACTAGTAGTGCGCTTTTGTGTTTCTTCCGTCTGGTCAACTGTTCTTAGATTATTTTATGATGCATGCTGAAACTGTTACCAGACGCTTTCTTAAAAACAGCAGAAAACCACTGCTTGGGCCAAACTATCAGTAGATTTTTTTTACATGTGAGTACATTTGTTAAATGTTTTGTTTCTTTTTCATAAAACACTTGCTTAGCACTAACTGTTGTTAGTTTAGTTTCCATGGTATGTATTTTTTTTATCATTCCATTAATTGGACTGAGACACAATCAGTCATTTGTTACAATTCACCCCTGGTTCTACATAGTAATAGCCCCTTTCCCTAATAAATATTACTGATTATTTTACATCTACACAAAACTTTTTCTCATACTTCATCATAAGTTTATTTATTTTTCTTGATATTTTTGGAGCTAATAAGTGTAGTATTATTTTGATAGCTAATATTTATTTATCAATGTACTGTTATTTTAGCATTTTGTAGCATGTTCATTTTTGAGTTTTGAACACCCTACCCTGTTAATGACTCTGTGATGGAAAAATTTAACTTGGATTAGGAATACTGTGATATTCTGATGTTAAAAGTATGACTTTGTCAATTTCTTAGTCATTTCAATTATGTCCATTTCCATTAAGCGCATATTATGTTACATTCTCTAAGGATTTGCTGTAGTTAGCTATTAAGTGTGTGCTATGCTTTAATCATGAATGCAAGCATTATGTGTAACGTCATGTTCCTCATTCATAGTCTTGTTTTGTTTGTGTTTGGCTTGTGTCCTTTCCCCACCAATGACATGCTTTTATTACATCCACCATGTAAATGGAAATACCTTTCTATTCTTAAAATCGCCCTTTTGTCTTTTGCTCCCAAATCCTTGAACTGAATGCTTCTGTGATTTAATCTCCCCTGTGTGGAATCTAACCACTTTATAATTAAGTGTGTACGTGTGCTGTCTCCCCACCTTTTTTGTAAGTGATGAGAATCATAAGTTTTTACTGGTGTTTTCGTCTTTGTCTAAGCTTCTTGAATTCATTGAAGTTGTCAAAAGTCATATTAAGCTGACACAAAAACATTTTTAAATGGTTGTTATTCTAGGTCTGACATCACCACCCTGGAGGAGTCCATTAGAGATCAAGCATTTGGTTTATTTTGAAATTTGTCATTTGATTTTGGAAATCAATTTTATTCTGAAACATGGTTTATGTTGAAGCCATGGAGCCATGACTAGGCGTCTTTTACAGCTTCCAAGTGATGTCTTCAGTTGGTCTCAGTTTTAATTGTCTACAGACATGTATCATTGAAGTGGACAACTTCTCACGAACTTTGATTCACATTGTTATTGTGTTTTTCTCTGTATCGAATAATTCTAGCTGGAAATACGCAAGTATTTACAGAGTAGGTGGACATGTACAACCTAAGTTATAAGAAATCAATTCATCTGAACATAAATTTTTTTTATATAGAAGTAATGTACCAGGTTACATGGATTGCATTTAATGTTCACTTCATTTCAAGTGTTTTTCCTTTTCACTTGCTTTAACGAAATTCTTGTACAATATCCTTTGATTAGGAACTTTGACTGATGAGAGAAGCTATTTTCAGCATTTACTTAGGGCTGTGAGTTCTTTTTTTCTTTCCTTCAATTTTTGTAAAAATTATAGAATTCTATTTTGGTTTAGAGTATGTTCTATAGAAACAGGTCAGATAAAATTCCATATCATGTGACTGAGCACTGAGAAATTGACTTTGTGTGGTTAAGCTGAAAAACTGATGATATTCATCAGGATACATCAGCCCATCATATCTTCTTTGTTATTTAAGTACTGAGGAGAAGGGTTACATGAATTAATATGTTCAGTTTAGAGGAATTTCATCTGTTGTTCACTTCTATAAATCCGTGCAGCCACTGAGATGTAAATTATTTTTTATTAAATCTAAAAGCATATCTTCAAATTTTGTGTACATTTATTGTAAATTAGACTTGTAGTTTTATATTTGTAATGTTAGTAAAGGAATTCAGTTTTGTTATGGGTAGCCTCTGCAGTATCATTGCATTTCATTTTCCTACTGCCCCTTTGACTTTGCATGATTTCTTGAGTTTCTGTAGTTTTGTTTTCCTGTTTGCATGGTAAAAAGCGAATTTTAGTTTAACTTGACAAGATTATTCTTAGGAGTTCAAATTTTGTCTTAGTGATGTGATTAAAAATAAACTCTAAAATTGAATTTCTTCATAAAATTTGTGCACTATAGGTTCAATCAAAGTCTTCAGCTTTTAGTTTTGTATTGATTTTCGAATCATCTCATTGTTTTTGGTTGTATTGACATCAGTGTTGAATGTGCAGTTGCATGTAAAGTTATTGACAATAAATGTTACATATGATTCCTGTATTTGCTCTGTCAGTTTTTAAACATTGGTTACTATTGTGGCTACCCTCTCCTCCCCCATAAAATCAATTTTGGTTGAAGGGTTTACTTTCACTCTTTGTCCTGCTAAATTCAAATTAGGGAGCCCACACAAGTTGTAGAGGACCCCAGTCCATATGCCAACAAGAGATTAAGATTAAAAAATTAAAACACTCATCCTCTGTAGGACCAGAATTTTAATATATCCAATCAAAGTTTTCTGCATGCATTTTTTGTAGTTAGAGTAGCTTTTATCTGCTGACGTGGGGTGTGGTGTGGCACATGGTACTTCATAATTTGCTTTACGTTTAGGTTTTGCTAGAAAAATTTTAACAATTGTGCATTTATAATAGGTTTGAAAAAGTAGCCTAATCATCAATTATGGGTACATTTTACTTCAATGCTACAGTGATTCCAGTCCGCTGTAAATTTTTAGAACGACACTCTGTGTAGAATTTTGACAAAATCAAATCAAAATATCCTTAAAGCTGAAACATTTTTTGATATTGTGAAAATTTGATCTCTTTTTAATTTGTGCTTTTATGGTTTCAGCCTGAACTGGGTTCATCTCTACTCAAGTCTTCAAGTTGTACAAGTTTGGATTCAGGAAAAGAGTCAGCGTGTGATGACCAGCTGTTGAGACCAGATCACTTGTCAGATCATGTATCAGACAAATTGACTTTGTGCCTGAAGGAAAGCTCTCCACATTCTCCTGATAGTGGAGCTAGTGGTTCTAGCGAATCACCACCCACAGAAGCTGCTGCTGTTTCTGTTGCTGCAAGTCTGTTACAAAATCCACCTTTGCATCAACATTTGGAATCTGTTCAGCATGATATTTTGGTGGGAGGATTAAAACGTACCCACCACTCTATAGATGAGGCACTTTCCTCTGCACAGTGTGTTGCAACTGCTGTTCTATCTGCAAAAGACAGTGTTGTCACCCCAGGAGACAGTACCCCTGAGGATGAGGAGAAGAGCACGACAAGTAGCGGTGCGGTGAGAACTGAATATGACAGCAAGGCAGTGGATGTATCATCTTCAACTCCTTGCTATGGAACAAGTTCCAATTCCAGTCAAGATCATGTTTGTGATATTCGCCAGAAACAGACTCCTGATTTAGTGCTTGATCTTCCACTCCGCCTGAGTTCTGGGTCTCATCCTAAAAAAGAATGTGACGCTGATGTTCAATCTGACACATCAGATGAAAAAGATGAAACCTCTCACTCATCCGCAAGTCCCACAGGTCCTGAAAGTCCTGACATGACAACAGCGGCAGAACGTTTCGCCAAGCAAAATCAATGCACTCTTAAGAAGAATACCAAAGCATCTCAGAGCTTGGGCTCACCGTTAGATGGTAAAGCTAGCAGTCCCCATCATTCTCCACGCCATTCCAAGTCTGTTGATAGTCAGAGTGAAAAAGACCAAGAGGGTGCTGCAAGTTTGAACAAAGTTACCAGTGACACCACAGCACAGTCAAATATCAATGAAAAGAATCCAAATATCTCATCATTTAAACCACCAATCAAGGCAAAGCCACAAATTCTCAAAAGTAAACCAATTCCTCTGAGTGTAGCTTCCATGCCTGTTTCCAAAGAGGGACAAAATCTTACTGCTCCAGATTGTAGAAATGCAAGCTGAACAGTTTAAAAGCTAGATTTTCGAGGTTTGATGTGAAAGTTTGTCTGATGTCCATATCCTTCGTAGCAATTCATTGGATAATCTGGCTATGAGGAAATGTGAGCGGAATGCTTGTATTGTGCTAAAGGATTAACACATGCAGGAAAAGATTGTGTTTATCATTATTTTTTGAACTCATTTCTTATGAGAGTACATGTATGACATTGTATGAGACTGATTGTGGTTACTAGAGCTATCTGTTGCATTTTGCGCAGAGGTATTATTTTTGTAACTACTGAATGTTAGTTTGTTAGTGTAATTGTTTTAATTAGTTTTGAAACACTAAGAACCTCTTGAAAGATTTTGGTATTTAATGCATTTAATATGAAGATTAACTCTGGAATGACATTAAAAATTGTATTTTTTTCCTCCCTTTACATATTTAACTTAAAAACTATATTCTAGGTATGGTAACATTGTTGTACTCCATTTCTACATATATCTTAGAATGCAAGTCATCTGTTGAAGCTGTCTTGAATGTTCAGCGTTTTTTTGATTTTTTTCTCCTTTTAATGCTTTTTTCTTGAATCTGACATTTTGCATTTTTATCGGTGTTATTCATCTACCTGTGTGCATTCTTTTCTTATTCGTAGTCTTTCTTTACATGTGCCGTTTTGAGTCATGCACTTTTTCCTTCAGAAATTTCAGAAGTCTTTTCACATAGGTACCAGTAGATTTATCTGTTGTTGATTCCTTTACACAGTTGATAGGGATGAAAAGAATCAGCAAAATTGAGGGAAGTGGGAGATGATATGTCAAAACGGTTTTAAAATTTGATAGAGAGAGATGCTCAATAAGTCTATTTATTTAAGTTGTTTGATGTATATGTAAATGCATTTATTATTATCTTTTTTGAGAAAATTATAGAAGAATTTTAAATAATGTAATGACCAGTTTTCAGTCGTTAAATTGGGTCTGTTTGGATGCTTATTATACCTCAAACATGGGAAGGAGGGACCTGGAGCCCAGCATTCTTGAATATTGCATGATAGCAAAAGTGTCTCTCATGGGAAATCGTAATAATGTTATGATAATGTGTTTAAAGGGTGATTTTGCTGAATTTTTAGTAGAACAGTAAGAAATAAGTATGTTATGTTAGTGTAGAGATAGAATATGCATATATTGTAAAAGTTTTATGGTGCATAACTAATACTGTGTCTATATTGAATAAAACTTTTAAAGCATCACTTCACCGAATAGATAGGTTCAAATTTTTTATTGCTATAAGACTGACATTGTTTTTTGAATGGGATTAAAATGTGCTCTCTCAAAAGAGTGCTGTGTTGATGGTTTTGTGTCCAAAATTTTGCCATTTGTTTCTCATGGAATCTCTTTGTGTGATAGCAATTAGTGTTATGATGATGTGATGAATTGTATACTACTTATTTAATTCTTTCTTGTTTCC
Source organism: Aptinothrips rufus (assembly GCA_902196195.1). Taxonomy (NCBI): domain Eukaryota; kingdom Metazoa; phylum Arthropoda; class Insecta; order Thysanoptera; family Thripidae; genus Aptinothrips; species Aptinothrips rufus. Next base: position 2,041 of record CABIKL010003358.1, on the reverse strand, counting down.
TCATCTTCAGAAGAGTTAAATCCAAAATATCAGTTGCATTCAATTTATGCATCAATCTTCAGTATACAAATTTTTGGAAATTACTTCCTTAGTTTTTTGCTGGTTTGATGCCAAATTCTTATCAAGTTTAGGACAAGATATTTTGTTATTTGAATTTTCAATACTTAAAGAGACAACTTAACTTAGACACTAAACTCCAAAGGTGAACGTATTGTGATATCTTTCCTACATTGAAGGTGGTTTTAATGTTCATGTAATTAACTCTTCTGGATCTTGCCTTTGTTGTATTATGTACCTCATGTGGTAATTGATGGTCTCCCGCATACTGTGTTTGTTATTGTTTTAATAATTTTTGAGCTGAAATTTTCTGTGGCCTTGTTGAGCCATTGGTGCTTCAACCTGTATACTTGTCTTGGAAAAAAAAAATGGAGACAGTTATTGCAGGGACCACATGAGATACACAGTGTGGCTGGCCAGCGCCGCGACATCTCGTAAGACTGTCCCGCTGACAGCGGGCGAGCAGGCAGCCCTCCCAAACTACGAGGTCACGCGGCGCGGGCCAGCCACCTTGTATACAATGCCTTGTGAATCAGAACTTTGATACGCGTATCAAGAAAGTTAGATAGAAAATTATTTCAACTTCATCATTGACAAATGTAAATTTATCTTCGATATCCTATATGAAAAGACTTATTTACTCAGATTTGTGTGTTATTTATTGAAGCTAAGCAGGTTGGAGGACGTTTGTAATAAAAAGCCTACTTGCCAGTGAAATCTCTCTTTGAGTTTGTCATGTTATTCAGTGTCACTTTTTCCCCCTGAACAAACTCTCGGCGCTAATCAAGCCCAGTCGGCACCATGGCCGGCAGCACTGGCCTCAGCTCAGCTGAGGACTTACGAAGAGCGGTGGTACTAGCGGTGGAACCAGCCCGTCAGGTTCTCATTGCGTGAGATGCGCTGAGCACTGGATCAATACATCAATCAGCCTGATTGCCAACGCCAGAGTCGTTTGTGACCATCCCTAGCCCCGCACAGTCCTCCTCTTGTCGCGTCTTTCGAAACTTTTTGAAGGAAATATTTAAGCAGTAGAAATTGGCAGGATGGCTGGGGGCCGGGCCCGAACTAAGCGGTCACGCGTCGCATCTCTCCGTGTTTCTTACCCTAAAATGCAGGGTTTTTGGCGAGTGTCAGTGCAGTGAGTGGTGTGCAGTGATGGGTTTTGATACCCTCTGTGCGGTGGTAATAGTGTCGTGTCGTTTAGTGGTTTGGTTTCCGAAATATCGTGATTTTAGTGTGTGCCCACGTGGTGAGGTTAGGGGGCCATAGAAGATAGAAGCTCGACTGACTCGGTCAGGCTTGTCGTGTCGTGAAGTCTCAGCAGCTTCTCCATGACACCCGCGACTACCTCTTATCGCACAGCGCGCCTGGCGGTGGAGGGAGAGGGAAGTGGGAAGAGGCAGCAGGGACGGTCAGACAACTGTGAAACCATAAGGGTGAGTTCTTAATGAGGTATTTCACTGAGAAGAGGAACAGCAAGATGGACGCTGTGCAACAAAACAAACCCTCAGTTGTTTTGCCTTTCGGCAGCTCATCCTGGCTCATCCGCTGCTCCGGAGCCACCATGCGCAGAAGCAGACGAACGGCAAAACAAATGAGGTTTTGTTTTGTTGCGCCGCTGCCATCTTGTTGTTCCTCTTCTCAGTAAAATACCTCATTTCTGTTGCTGGTTATCCTTTTTCTTTTCCGCTCTCTGCGCCCTCTGTTCCTAGGTCCTCTCGTCCCTGGTCGCCTGCTTTTAGCTGACGGCGGGGGGAGGGGATGTGGTGAGGGGTGAGACACCAGGGTTCATGTCTAATCATGGTCCTCTCTCGCAGCGGAGTGGCTAGACGGCTTACCCCTTCCCGTCCGGCATTAACGACTATAGTCACTCCCTTATATTTGATGTGAAGGTATAGAGCTACCTTCAGATCGGGTACTTTAACCACCCACCAAGAAAACGATACGCTGTGCCTGTGTTGACGGAGCGCGGTATCGAAGGGTG
>CABIKL010003357.1:0-11057 GCA_902196195.1 Aptinothrips rufus | reverse complement strand
CCCCCCCCCCCCCCCCACAACCTCCACCCCTCCTCCTCATGGCAGTGACTCACCGTGGCGCTGGGTCGTCCACCTCGCGGCTGGTCCCACTCTGGTCACTTCCCCCCCCTGCCCCCCCCTGCCCCCCCCTGCCCCCCTCCCTGCCCCCCTTGCCCCCTCTCTATCCTCAGCCCAGCCAGGGACTACTCTGTTGTCTCGTCCCGCTCTTCGGTCCCATTTAAATTCCGACGCTCAGTCTAACTGCCCTGCCCTGCTCTGCCCCCGCGTCTCGGCGACCTGACCGGGTGACTGAACGCGGCGCCGCTCGGCCCGATCTCAGCGACATCAACAGCGATCAACAGTATCTCGACTGTTTCCTGGCGTCCCGGGTGAAAGCGGCCCAGCCCGGCCCGCCCCGCCCCGTCCCGTCGTCCTGAGATAGATCACAGATTGAGACCAGCGCCGGGCCCTATCTTGATGTCTGAATCGTGATGCTGCGCGGCTGGTTTCTGATTTCGATGTTTGAAGCTGCTATCACGATTCTGCTTTTATTCCACTTTTGCAGTCACCGAAGGAAAGGGAAATTTACACTGTCAATGGCTTGTGACTAACCTTTCAAGTGTATTATGTATTTATGTTGTTGTTGTTTTTCGAGTATTTTGGAGGGAGATTGATCAAATTACACCATTTCCGCGACCAAGCCAATCGGTCTCGTACTGTATTGAAGTGCTGCTGAATCTCCAGAAAATTTTGCAATTTCTGGATTATTGACTCCAAACGGGATATGGACTGTTGGCACACACGTGTCCTCCTCCCCCACAGCCCCTCCATTTGCATTTCGCATCTGTCCGTGGAGTCGGCTCGCGTTGGGAGACGCGAGCGCCGTTATCATTGCGGGCGGGAAGGCAAGGGAAGACCTGCTGGCCGCTGATTGGCTAACTCACCTGCGGGCGGGAACGGTAAGGTGTGCGGGCAAATGGAGCAGATCGCACTCCCTGGCGGGGCGGGGGGGGGGGGGGGGGGGGGGGGGGGGGGGGCGTGTAGAGAGTTGTTGACCCCGGTACCTGATCGGGTGCCCGGCTGGTTCCTGCCCGCCGCTGGCTTTCCCTTCCCTGGGTCCTGGGTCCTGGGTGCCAACAGCAGGACATAGCCCGCTGGAGGGAGGCTGCGATACTCGGGCGATACCCGATCACATGGGGCGGGGTGGGGTAGGCGGGGCGGAGCAGGGCAGAGGTATCGTTGGACGAGTCGAGATGTATCTTGCTAAACGTGGTCCAGGAGGCAGCCGGCCTGACATATGGGAGATGTTTGTAACCCTGCCATTCATCCATCGAGGGGCGAGACGAGGGCTGAGCTCGAGGCAGGTTAGTCATGTGGTCACCGCCTAGCGATGCGCTGCTACGGGGTGCCGGGGTGCAGTGCATCACATGTACCTGGTACCTGGTACTCCCGGCGTGACTCATCAGCCGTGTTCGATCAGCGCTCTTAATGTGCCTTCAAGGCTGGCTGCAGCGTGGCGGGGCGTGGCGGGGCGTGGCGTGGCGAGGCGAGGGGCTCGGCATATCCCGGCCGCCTGTGGTCGCATTAACTTACGTCGCGGTGCCTCCCCACCCCCTGCAGCCGTCGAAGCCACACAGCGATGCCGCGCAGGTGCAGCGCCGGAGAGGATAAGGAAGAAGAATATGGAAGGAACCAGTTGCTGCCAACCTCCTAAACCTGACTCGCTGGGATCGAACTCACCTGAGCCCCCGTCCGAACCTCGGATCGCTTACTGTACAGTAGGCCCTGTTAGGAACGTTGCGCTCCGACCTTGATCTCTGAGCTGGCACTGTACTCACATTATGACGTCATCCCGATGCTGAACGTACTGCAGTATGTTACCTCACCGACATGCTCTCATTAACAACGCTCGGTCAGAACTGGCCAGCGTCTTTTGTGGTTGGCAAACCTTACAGTCGATTTAAGCAGGATGTGTACTCATACGAAACTTGCAAAATCTCGTGCTCGCATCCTAGGAAAGTGCGGAGACATAATGGCGTGTGGAGAGGAGGTAGACATAAGGGTAGACGTAATCTTGGATACAGCTCCGTATAAAATATCTTTGTAATAACAAAATCGATTAAAATAAAATAAAAACGCCAAATTGTGCCGTTTTTGGCCTTTCTACGGGGGTTGAAATTATGTTTCTTTTCCTTGTTGTAATGCATATTCTGGGTAGGCAATCCTAATGAAAGAAACAGCGTGTGTCTGATTCCGAGACCTCCTAGTTGTCTGCACCGCCTGCTGAACGGGAGGCAGGCCGCTGTAATGATCATGATGTGATTGAAAGCGCTTTGCCTTCTCTCGGGAGGGTAGCGGCCCTATCTCTCCCAGCAGAAAGCAAGCTGATTACGCCACCCCCTGCCGTGGGGGGTAGAAGGGGAGGGGAGGGGGTGGCGGCTGCACCTTGCTGCGCTGGCACGTGCGTTGAGGCGGCCTCCCGTGTACGAGGGGTTGCCTGCCCTGCGGGGGCTCTGCACTGCCCTGCGCGCTCAGCTCCCAGCTCCTCCCATCTTGCGGTGCGGCTTTGTCTGACCTATCCTAAGACAGGTGGAACTTGATGTGTTTGACTGACTGGACGTGTGCTCTCCTCTGCTCTCCAGGCCGGGCCGTCTGGATGCCGGGCTGACGAGCCGGCTGGGCCAGCAGCTGCAGCTGCGCCTCCCAGGGCAGCCACTGCCGCTGTCCAAGAGCCGCAGCCAGCACTCTGCCTTGCAACAGGTGAGTGTGTAATAAAAAAAAATACAAGAGTCTAAAAACTAAATTTTTGATAAGTGTGACACTTTCGAAAAGTATGCTCTGAACTCCAACAATAAAATAGATGCAGACTGCATTTTTCAAAATTATAGTTTTTATTTTCCAAGGTGTGCTCCATACTATGTTTTTATATCTTCAGTTTTTAAGCGACGTTTTTCAAATTTCCCTTCAGTTAGAGAACTATACCTATGATTTGCAAAATTTCGGCAAGTTGTCCTTGTTTGGTCAAAGTTTTGCCGATATTGGGAAAAGAGCGGCATTGTTTCTTATTTTCCCCAAATTGTTTTCTCCCAGAAAATGATCGGAGGAAAATTAGAAAGGAATCCGATTCGCCGCCCTGCCAGGCATTGTCCCTGTCTTTTGTTCACGTGTCCGCGTGTCGGTTCTGTGCAGGAGGACGACATGGCGGTGCAGGCCGGGGCGCTGCAGGCCGGGGCGCTGCGGCGCTGCCTCACCCAGCCCATGCCCGACGCCGACCTGGACGACGTCTCCGCCAACGCCTCCATCGCGGACCGCCTCAAGCTGCTGCAGCAGAACGGCCAGACGGGCTGGAGGAAGCGCGTCGTGAAGCCCTCGAGCGAGGAGGAGGTCTCCAAGAGCATCAGCGTGAGTACCAGGACACTCCTCGTTGTATTGGCAGCCACCTTACACATTACATGACTGTTGAGTCCTCAGCTCTGTCTTGCCTGCCACCCTAGGCTGGTGACATCATAGGATAGCTGAGGTCCCTCCTTACTGGCAGCCACCTTACACATTACATGACTGTTGAGTCCTCAGCTCTGTCTTGCCTGCCACCCTAGGCTGCTGGTGACATCATAGGATAGGTGAGGTTCCTCCTTACTGGCAGCCACCTTACACATCACGTGACTGTCGAGTCCTCAGGTCTGTCTTGCCTGCCACCCTAGGCTAGTGATATCATAGGTTTCGACAATCTCTTTCAGCCTGATCAAATGCCTTCTTACTGTCCTCTCTTGGATTTGTCTGAGTGGCGCTGGAGCGTGGTCCAGACCTTCCTTCTCCAGTGCCCGGCACGGCCAGACTGGAGTCGAGATCGAGAGCTGAGTCGAGGCTGGAGGACTGTGTATCTTTCTTTTTTGCAAGCTCCTCGAAACTATACTCGAAGCTCTTCTTGAAGTTCCAGTTGAAGCTCTGCTTGAAGCTCCAGTTGAAGCTCTGCTGGGAGCCCGGCTGAAAGTGAAAGCGATACGCTGCGTTTGCTTGACGCTATGCGAGCTTGTCAGCCAATGCCGCAGCCGAGCTTGCTCTTGATCTCCAGGTCATTCTGCGTTCATCGGCAGGTGGCCGTGGAGGGACTAGGTTAGAGGGAAGAGGTGATCCGTCATCACGTGACCGGGCTGGGGGGCCGCCATCTTGAATCTTCCTCTAAGCCTGACAGCGCTGCGCTTTTGCCCACAGGGCGCTGACTTAGCGGACAGCTTGCGGCCGAGTCAGCTGAGCGGTCAGCAGGTCAGAGCGAGCTGCATTCGTTGGTCAGGAGTCAGAGCCATAACAAAGCCATAAACAGCGTGACCCACATCTGGCCCTGGGGGAGGAGGATGGTGTTCCTGGTCTCCCCTGTCCTTGTCGCGTGGGGTATAGACGACCTCCAGCAGCAGTGCAGCTGGAGCAGGCGTGTTCCTGGTCTTCCCTGTCCTTGTCGCGTGGGGTGTAGACGACCTCCAGCAGCAGTGCAGCTGGAGCAGGCGTGTTCCTGGTCTTCCCTGTCCTTGTCGCGTGGGGTATAGACGACCTCCAGCAGCAGTGCCGCTGGAGCAGGCTGGCCATATAGGCGCCACGCCTTCACTTCACTAAACACCACACTAGCGCCGCGCTGTACTGGTGCTGCACCGCGGGGAGGGGCGGGGCGTGGCGGGTCCCCCTGGCAGGTAGCTCGCGGCACGTCGCGATTCGCGTCGCGTTGAACCGTGTCGCGGCCCGGAGCGCGGCCCCACAGGTGTCGTGCGAGGAGCGGGGCGGGGAGGGGAGGGCACGATGACCTCCCCGATATGCCTATCGTGGAGGGGAGGGGAGGGGAGGATCGCTGCGTTGGGCTTAGCGCCCGGTAGCGGTAGGCCTGGCCTCGCCGTGCCTGCTCTGCTGTGAGTCACAAACAAACCTGGCAATCTTGACATACTCGCGGTCGTGCCGCGCGCTTCCTCCTCCCTCCTCCTCCTCCTCCCGTCTCCTCCAAGTCTGTCGCCGCGCCGCGCCGCGCCTCGCCTCGCCAGCTGCTGCTGGGGGCCGAATGGATTGGAATGGAGTGGACGGGCATCCAGTTGAGCCCCTGCTCGCCTGCTGCCGCCTGCTGCTCGCCGTGAGGCCTCTGCATGAGTCCTGCCCTGCCCGGGCCGCGTCACGTTCCAGTGGATGCGCAGGCCAGGCCAGTCAGTGTGTCCTGTCCGTGTCCTGGTCCAGCGCAGTCTCCGGGCCGCTCCATGTCCCCGCAGCGCGTGTGACGTGATATCAAGTTCAAGTGTGCGACTCCCGTCCCAACATGTTGCTCGAGGTTCTCGTGGGGCTCCTCGGTGTGGTGCTCCTCCTGTTGGTTCGCTGGAGGAGCCCGTCGCCGGGCACCGCCCCTCACCTCACTCCAGATGCACCCGGACCGACCCCAGACTTGAGTTCGTCGGAGGGAATCTCCAGCAAGAGTCGTCAAGCAAGACTGCTCTCACCAGTATCGTTGGCTGAAATAGGTTTGCACGAAGCAATGCAGAATGCCAGTGCCACAGCAATGTCTCCTGTAGTGATCCTTTCCGATAATGACTCAACCATGAGTGTAGGCAGAGAGCTAGATACTTCTGAAGTCTCTACGGATATCATCCTGGAACAGAACATTAATGTATTGGCCAAGCCTCCAGCATCATCAGATTCTGAACCCTCTACTGTCCTCGGTGCTCCTGAAGTCTCTACGGATATCATCATGGAGCACAACAATGCTGAGCGGATGATTTCGAATTTAGCTGCTGAACGTCAAGAACTGGAGTCAGTTTCACATGATCAGTTCAGTGGATCTGGTGATCCAAATGGTCAATCTTCTTGTCCCAAGACAATTTTCTTTTCTGATCCTAAACTTCTACAACCAAATGTGGAATCTTCATCTTCTATTTCTCAATCAGCGTTATCTGGTAGTTTAGGTCATCCAAAATTCCTGAATATTTGTCACCAATTTAAGCCTGATCAGACTAATCTGACAGGGAAGTCCATAAGTGCAAATGGACACAAATTATTTTCAGCATTGAGTCATGAAAGAAAACTTTATCAAAATCAGAACGATTCAACATTTTCTTCACCCAAAAAACTTAAATTAGTTAATTTAAATGAAAATATTGTTGAACCAGAATGTTTTAAATCAAAAGAACCTGAGCAAATTTTAGCAAGTGGTAATGTAGCTGCCAAAAGAAAGGTCCTTGAAAATATATTTCCTGCAATTGCTGTTCAGAACAAACTGCATCTTGCAAAGAAGCAGTTTCATTCTGCTTCATACACTTCCCCCAACACAAATATATTGGTGTGTTTCTAATGATTTGATAAGAGTGCCAATTATTGTGGGTATCACTTGTTCTGTATTTTTAATTATTGTTATTTTTACTTACAGGAATCTCAGAAAGTCCTTAAACAGCTTGTCTGTGGCAATAGGAGCAGTGTGGTGGCAGATTCTCCTCCGGAGTTGATTTCCCTTCAAAGATCTGGAAGTGTCGACCGCAGCAGCATCCTTGCTGACAGACTTGGAAAATTGGAAACTGCCTCTCAGGTAAATTGTTACTGTTTTTAAAAAAGAAATCAATCAGCCATAGCTTCTTGCAAACGATAAATGAAGAAATATTTATAAAACATTAATCATTAATGATATATTCCTAAATTATTTTTACTTATTAGGACTGGCGAAAGAGAGTTGGACAGAAGGATGCTGAACAGTTTTCAGTGAAGGGTAAGATGAGGTTGTCTCCATCTTCCTCTGATGTGCCAAAAGCATTGACTGTAACACCCCTGGCTGCTTCACCTCTCATTCTGCCTGATATGTCACCTGCTTTGGAGAGACGGAAGAAAGTTCCCAAGCCTCTGCGCTTCCGCAGCAAAGCAGGTACTGTGAAGAATCTGTGTTGCTCTTCTCAATTTGAATTTGTAGTATATTATTATGAAAGCATTTCTTTTTTTTAGGTGGAGGAGCTCATACTTTCAAACGCAGCTTGTCAGCTCCTGGGAAGGAGGAGGATTTAGGTAACTTTTATAGCGTAATTTGTACCACAGTATCTTTAGGATTAAAGTGCGAAAGTTATTTCCAAAACAGTTCGTACTTACTTACTTTCCGATATAACCTTCATATTTTCAATTTATAGAATCCTCCCCAAGTGAACAAGAAACTTCTGACAGCAGTGAATCACCTCAAGTTCATGTTCAAACTCAGCCCCAGGGTCCGAAAATTGAAGTACCTCGATTTGATGAAACTTTTGACAGTTTCTTCAGTACTGCAGAAAAAATTGATAGAAGTAACCAAAGCATTGATATCACTGATGTAGACCTGGATATTGCAGTAACTCGTTCAACTGAACTGTAAGTATCTTCATTCATAATTGGAGAAAAAATGCTCAAAAGAACACAATTCTAATATTTTATTCCTGTTCATGATGGAATTTTTAATTTTGTTCTTAGACTCGTGCAAAAGCGGACTGTGAAAGTATCTGGGCGGCGATTAGCATCTCGCAATCCTGTGAAGGCTCTGTCAGCCCGCAAAGACTTGTGCAACGAGTATGTTGAATTGCGCACCGGTGTGGCAGAAAGAGAAATGAAGCGACTTCGTGCAGAAAAATGTAAGTATTATTTCAAGTCAAACTTAAAGCAAGGAAAATGAGTCATCATATATCTCAAGTCTTATAAAGATAATGGTAACTTAAAAATTAGATGGTGGCCATGTTTCTTAATTTATTGCTAAAGCTATACATTTTACTTTTATTTGTACTTTTTTTTATACTTGCAATGTATTTTTATCCTGTGAGCAGTGGCAAAGAATTCATCAATGGCAGTGGAAGCACTGGCAGGTCTTGCAAGTAAAGAAGATTTCTCTGCAGTTTCTCTTCGTAAATCAGCCTCTACAAGTGCTTTGCCTAATGGCACTACTCTTCTGCCTTACAAGGAAATCATGTTACTTCAAATTAAAGGGAGGAGGCACATTCAGACCCGTCTTGTAGAACCCACTGCATCAAGTATTAATAGTGGAGATAATTTTGTCCTTGTGACTCCAAGTCAGGTAAATAAAATATGTTTCTGAAAGTGCCTATCTTATTATGTTTGTTTCATAATATAAATTCAGTTGCAAACTTTTCTTTACAGGTGTTTAATTGGGTAGGGAGGTACTCCAACGTCATTGAGCGGGCCCGAGGTGCTGAAATAGCACTACAAATCCATCAAAACAAAGATTTGGGCTTCAGTGGAATTTCTCCTATTGTGACAATCAGTGAAGAGCGAGTTACATGCACAGCAAGTCAGCTTGCTACATTTTGGAGATTACTTGGATCTTTGGATGGTCCTAAAGGTAGAATATTTTCATTGTTGATCTTTTTGAAGCTCTTGTTCATGAGCTTATTGTTCAAATTGTTTTACTTTTTCCATGTGCAGCTGAAGAAGCTGGCCACCCAGATGAAGATGAATTATATGAAACAGCTTTGCTTGAAACAAATATTGTTTATGAGCTTCAGGATTCAGAACTTATTCCTCTTGAGAAATTTTGGGGCTGCATACCCCGCATTGAAATGTTGGACCCGTCAAAGGTAGACCGTTTGCAAACATTTTTGCTCGCTAACATTTTGAAATGAGCTTCAAAACAACATCTTGTCCAATAACGAAAAATTAAGGATTTAATATTCTTTACTTTTGTTCTAGATTTTGGTATTTGATTTTGGAAGTGAAATGTACATCTGGAATGGGAAGAATGCTCCTCTCGAAACTCGGAAGATTGCTGTCCAATTATCTAAAGAGCTCTGGGATCAAGGATATGACTACTCAGATTGTGATATTTGTCCACTGTATGCTGCAACTACTCTGAGTTCGCAACTTAGAAGTAAAGAGACAGCTGTTAGTAAGTCAGCTAAGAAAAGACCATCATGGGCACTCATAGCAAAAGTTACCCAGCATATGGAAACAGTTCTTTTCCGTGAGAAATTCCTAGACTGGCCAGATTTCACTCGTGTCATACGTGCTAGAGAAGATGCTTCCAAGGATAAAGCTGTTGACGCAAGTGTGGATGTGCGTCCCTGTAATGCAAAGGACATGGTTGATTCTATACCTGAAGATCCTGATTTATTGTTAGAAGGAAGTCATTTAGGACGTGGAAATGAATTTTATGATGAAGAGACAAGACGCTTCTATGAGATCCAAACTATGGGAGTTAAAGTGTGGCATATTCAAGAATACGATTACTCTGAGCTGCCTGATGATTTGTATGGTCAGTTCTATTCCGGAGACAGCTATGTTGTACGTTGGGCATACCGAGTGACGGTGACGACCAGGGCATTGAACGGTCAACCCTCCAAGCATGCAGCATCCCAGGGCCGTGACCGCTTCTGCTACTTTTGCTGGCAAGGACGCAATGCGCTGGTTAATGATAAGGGTGCAGCTGCTTTGTTGACAGTGGAGCTGGACAAAGAGCGTGGCCCACAAGTATGTGTCGCTCAGGGCATGGAACCTCCAGCATTCCTTGGTTTGTTTGAGGGTGGGATGATAATCCATGCTGGAAGGAGAGATGATAAGATTCCACGCAATGGTACGTTTTATACTACTTTGAACTGGTGTTTTTAATGAGGCAGGTTATTTAATTCCCAACATTTATATGAGCTCTTTAAAAGTGACCGGATATTTCTGTTTGCAGAAACATGTCGTTTGTTTGCTGTAAAAGGAGAGGTGGACAGAGAAGCACACCTTGTAGAAGTGACGCCTAGCGTGCGTCAACTCCGAAGCAGGGGCACCTTCATTGTCATCAATGAAAAGAAAAAATTGTTGCTGGTATGGCATGGTGCGAGAGCGCCTTCTCACAACAGGAAGGTTTGTGTTTTTTTGTAAAACTGTAAAATATTATGCCTCTTACAGACTTTTTTTTTTTTTTCTTTTTTTAATTTGCCTTAATAGCAATAAACTTCACCAACAATAATGTATACTTCATGATACTTTTGTGAATTTCAGGTTGCTATGACAGTTGCCCACAAACAGCTAGGGAAAGCTTCCAATGTGTTCGGTTTATCTTCTAATATAGAATTAGAGATAAGAAAAGTAGAGGAAGGCTCTGAGCCTCCAGAATTCTTCAAAGCCATTGGTGGCAGCAATAGACATCTATATGTGTCTTTGCCAGAAAACAAAAAGGCAGAGAGCAGAGATTACACACCTCGACTCTTCCATCTGACAAGTCTTTCAGGAACTTTTTCAGCAACAGAAGTTGGAGCTCCGTGTCGTAACAGCAAGTTAACCGTTCCCTTTCCTTTCCAACAAAGTCACTTGTATGAAGCAAGCCAACCAGGTTCGTGTCTGTTTCTTTAATTTTGAATCTGTTCTTTTTATCAGAATGGCTCCTTAGTTATCGTTTTTCGTTTTAGCTCTATTTCTTTTTGATGCTGGAGACGCATTGTGGCTGTGGCAAGGATGGTGGCCCACTGAGCGTGATGAAGAAGACAGTAATGTTGTTGCTGGTGGAGATGGTCTTGGGTCTGGAGCAGTTCGTTGGCAAGCTGAGAGACGGGCAGCCATGCAAACTGCCTTGGACTATTGGTCGCTACTGCATCCTGGCAAACAGCCCCAAGCCCATCTAGTTTGGGCAGGTCTTGAGCCCTTAGAATTCACCAACTTATTTTTAGAATGGACGGATCGGGATGATATTGCTGAGATCAGCATCCACGTATGTTTGACTTCAGTTTCAATTTTGTAGAATCTAAATTGACATTCCAAGATGATTGTAATCTCATGTAAAAATTAAAATGTTGCAGGATGGTCACAAAGCTGGGGAGTTGTTATCTGTAGAAATTGAACTTGCAAGACTTACTCAATCCACATATCCAGCAGCTCAACTTCTGCAAAGGCCTCTACCTGATGGTGTTGATCCAACTAGACTAGAGTTATATCTCGCTCCTAATCATTTCCAGGTAATTAATATTTATAACTTAAATAAATTAAATTGTCAAAAATTTCCCTCAGGGGTCGTCCACATATTACGTAATCACCTCAGGGGGAGGGGGGAGTCCGCGCTTTTGCTTACGCTGGATTAACGGGGGGGAGGGGGCGGTTGCCTGTCTTGATTACGT
>CABIKL010003356.1:0-11062 GCA_902196195.1 Aptinothrips rufus | reverse complement strand
TCAAAAACGCAAATTACGAAAAAAAAAATATGGTCAAGGGGGTGGGGTCATTGCTGAATCTTACGTAAGATAAGGGGAGGGTGGTGTTCTCAATCTTACTTACCCTTACATGGGGGTAGGGGGGTGTCGCAAATCGACCAAAAAGTCCTTACGTAATTATTGAACGGCCCCGTCAATAATTTGCCTAGTTCATCTAGACTTTGCGATGCGGTTTTCACAGTTTGAAACCTTTGACCAGGTGCCGGCCAGCGACCTCTCGGCGGAAGTGAAGGACCTGACGCCCTTCACGATGTACGAGGTGAGCGTCACGGCCTACAACAAGCACGGCTCGTCGCTGCCCTCGGACGCCATCCGCTCGCTCACCCTCTCGCCGCGGTCGGCCCCCAAGCCGACGTCCGTGTCCAAGCCGCCGCAGCTCCCCGACATCAAGAGCTGCTGCATCCAGAAGAACATCTCCCGCGGCGGCTGCGTGGACAAGCTGTGCGACCCGGCGCGCCACCAGACGGTGCAGGTCCCCGACCTGATGATCTGCGCGCCCTGGGCCGCCTCGGCGTTCAGCTGCCTCGCTAACGGCGTGGACCACACCGGCTGCTGCAGGGCGCGCGGGCTGCCCGACCTCTGCCAGGAGCTCTGCTCGGGCAACGTCACCAACATCGACTTCACCTACTTCAAGTGAGTCCAGCTGCTGGACTCCAGCATCAGCTTATTCGGTCTCAACTCACTGTTAAAAGTAGTACCTGTTTTGGGGAGCGCTTCCCCAGAAAGAGGGGAGAAGTAACACCAATTTTGGAATTTTGGGGGGTCATTCTGAGAGCTATACCAAAATGATCACAACACTCTAAAACGCATTTCTACGTCATCCTCCAAACGAGCCCCAAAAATTTTGAAACTGGTGTTACTTCCCCCCGTTTTGGGGGAAGGGCTCCCCAAGACAGGCATTATTTTTTTTACAGTGCTGCATGTTATTTTTTACCGTCTGAAAGTCCGGGGTTTGGACCAAACCTCAGATGCTCCGGCCATTCTTGCCAATTCACCCCCGTGAGCGCTCTGCTCTGTGCCTGCCCCCAGGTGTGTCCAGTACATGGACTCCTACACCAGCTGCCTGCTGCAAGGCTACGGCGTGCTGCCCAGCGCGCCCACTGGCGTGTACGTCTCCAACGAGGACATCGACTTCGCCATCGTGCACTGGGACCAGCCCAAGACCTTGGGAGACACGGTAAGTAGGCTCGTAGTAGCGTCTTTTGGGATAAACCAAGCAAAGTGAGCGAGTTAGAGCGTCCCTTATTTCTACTCGAGATGGATTAATCTCTGCGAACGGTGGAAAGCGACTCTTGAAATCAATTAACCAGCTCCAGCTTCCCGCTCCCCAGCTAGGGATCCCAAATTAAATTATACCTTCGCCCGGTTAGTTCGTGCGGAGGGTCTGCAGCTCTTTGGTGATGAATGTCCCCCACTTCCCCTGCTCCTCCCTACCGACCCCACCGCGCTCTTCCCCATGCCTGCTCTGACGACGCCTCTGTTCAACAGGTGAACAAGTACTACATTAGCTACCGCCAGCTCGACGCCGAGGACGGCCCCTCGGACTACATCGTGGCTTCCGCCACGCACGGCCCCTACATCCTGGAGGGGCTGCAGTCGGACTCCCGCTACGAGGTGTTCCTGGAGGCGCTCAACGCCCACGGCCCCGGCGAGCCGTCGTCGAGGGTGGTGTTCAAGACCAAGAGCAAGGTGAGGGAGGAACCAACCCTCGGTGAAAATATAAAACGTCGAAACTTCAGAAACAAAAATTAGTTAGAACAATTCCCAGAATAAAAGCCAAACATTTATCGCTGCAGATTTTTTTCCTTTTCCGGAATTACTGGCATCCAAAAAAAAATTATTTTTTGTAATATTGACATAGTAAAACCTTTTTTTCTTTTTCGGAATACTGACATCTTAATTATCTTTTTATCAAAACACTAATATCTTAAAAAAAAAAAATGTTAGTTTCCGGAGTACTGATATCGTAGGAACAGTAACAAGTTGAGTATCCAGTATCCATCAACGTACTGTTGTGTTCCAGCTGGAGGAGGCCCAGATCGAGGACGCGTCCGTGTACAACCTGACGGCGTGCTGTGTGAGCGCCGAGCTGAGCCCCGCCTGCCTGCCGCTCTGCAGCTACGACGCGTCCATGAACGACATCCAGGCGCTGGGTGGCGTGTGCGGCTCCGAGTTCAACAAGCTGCTGCGGTGAGGCTAAAGTCCCCAATCGAATCTCAATCCAGATCTGAACCTGGATCAGCTCGTGAATGCGATCGCGCTTGCAGGTGCGGTGCGGGCGGTCGCAACCACGGGCCGTGCTGCGGGCGGCGCGGCGTGCCCCCGGAGTGCATGCCGCTGTGCTCGGGCGTCGTCGTGGACTCGCTCATCGCGACGGCCACCCGCTGCATCCCCTACATCGGCAACATCGTGCAGTGCTTCGAGGAGGGCACGGGGCTGCTGCCCGGCCCCGTGGGCAGCCTGCAGGCCCGCGACGTCACGGACTCCTCCGTCACCCTCTCCTGGGAGGCGCCCGTCGAGTCCAACAACGCGACCGAGTACATCGTGCACTTCTCCAAGGTGGAGAACTCCACCACGCCGACGCCTCTGTTCCCGCTGAGCAGGGTAAGCGTGGCGGGTGTCCGTGTGACTGTCTGCCTCGTTGAGTCTCCCTGTACACTGACGTGACGTCCTCTCACATTGTAGAAAAACACGACGGACACGAGCATCACCCTGGCCGGGCTGGACAAGGACGCGCATTACAACATCTTTGTGGTGGCCAAGAACGTGCACGGCACTTCGCTGCCTTCCGCCGTCATCCTGGTCAGGATCGCCAAATCAGGTCTGAGGACTCGACCAGCCGAAATACCATATTACTTATTTGGAAAGAAAAGAAACTCTGCTTCTTGTTCACGATGACTTTGTTTGTGCCGATCTCGCCTCACGCTTGGCGCTGTGCTCGCAGACGAGGAGGTGACCGTCAAGGGGGTGACCTCGCCGCCGCACTCCGTGGTGGTCTCGGGGCACTCGGCGACGTGGGTCGCGGTGTCGTGGCAGCCCCCGGAAGTGAGCCACCCGTCCGAGAAGCTGACCTACCGGCTGCACCACAAGGCGGCCGACGACCCCTCCTTCCTGGTCGTGGAGACGAGCGTCACCTCGCACGTCCTGGAGAACCTCACGCCCAACACCAAGTACATCATGTTCGTGTCGGCAGTGTCGCAGGCCGGCGAGAGCCTGCCCTCAGAGACTCTGCTGGCGTGGACCGAGCCCGCCCTGCCACCGCACGTCGAGGTGAGCCATTTCATAAAAATATCGGCATTTTTCCACGATATTTCAAGATTTTCTATCCGAGAGGTCAGTCACTCGACACACATACATACACTGGATTACATGATTCCATGGTTACAGTGGCGCCCATTGGATTTGAAACTGGGGGTTCAAAGACACCCCTTATGTCATTCACTACCACCACCCCCTCCGAAAAAACTCTCTCCTGGTACTCTCTGCTTGCTCATTGCCCTGCTTTTATCTCCTCCTTTTATTTCTCCTTTCATTTTCACCTTTTTCATCGTCTTACTTTTCGCATTCGCACCCATCGCTCTGACCACCCACCCACCTCAAAACTGGGGGTTCAGCTGCACCCCCCGAACCCCCGGCGTGCGCCCACTTATGTAGCTTATAGAAGTTATGATTCTTATTCTAAACGTACAGTGGTTGGACCAGGTGGTCTACGCCTCGATATTGTTCTAACATGGTTTTGACATCGTCCATCGGTGACTAACTTGGACGATACATCGAAATCTAGTCGGTGCTGTATGCGTTGTGACTCTCTGCTCGCAGCCGCCCACCGTGCACCCCATGAACCTGGTGATCGAGGGCAGCAGCATGACGGTGCTGTGCATCGCCATGGGCACGCCCACCCCCACCATCTCGCTGTACCTGAGCGGCCGCCTGGTGCGGCAGAAGACCACGCGGCACATGGTGACCGTCATCAGCAACGTGACGCGCGACATGAACGAGATCTCCTGCTACGCCGACAACGGCTACGGCACGCCCATGCAGGCCTCCAGGAGGATCGTCATCAGCCGTAAGCGTCATCGTGTTGCTGCACGCACTGGACGGAGTGCGAGTGAGATGGAGTCTTATGGAGTTTGTGAGAGTGAGAGAGATAGGCAGGCGGAACCCGAACCGTCGCGTCGTTCTCGCACTCACGCTGTCCATAAGACTCCGCCTCGCCCGCACCCAGGGTGAAGAGAGTAGCCGACTGTCTCTTTCGCAGACGGCCCGCACATCACCGCGGCGGGCATCACCATGGCCGTGCTGGGCGACACCGTCACCCTGGAGTGCTCCGTGGATGCGCAGCCCGAGCCCAAGATGCTGTTCTGGAAGGACGCCGCGGGCTGGATGCCCGTCATCCAGGGCGGCCAGTACAACATCAACATCAACAAAGTCAGAGACGTGAGTGGAGTGTCGCAGCAACTGACATGCTCACTTCCTAGTAGGCTCGATAGGGGAGAGGCTAGGTTAGTGATGACGCCTAGGTTAACCTAACCTTACACTACCCCCTATCTAGCCTACTATGCTTTCCAAACTTACACACATTAACCATGTGGGGTGCGCAGGAGGAAAGCAAGTGGACCATGCAGCTCACCATCAACAAGATCAAGGAGACGGACGAGGGCGAGTACTACTGCCACGCAGAGAATGCCTTCGGCTCCTCCACCCAGCCCGTGTCCGTGCGCATTCGCAACGTGGTGCGTGAATAACGATTATTAGAATTACTCTTACTATTTACTGTGTTTTCAAATTGTAAAATTTTCTTTTCGAGTCTTTTCAATTTGGCTTTTTATTTTTTATCTACCATGAGTGCGTGTATTTGACAGGCCGCTACCAACAACGTGACGCAGTGCTGCATGGAGCAGAATGTGTCCTCCTCATGCATGGACGCCTGCTCCTTCTACCTGGACATCGACGCCGTCATCGACAGGCCCGTGTGCGTCAACGAGTTCGACAAGCTGATGAAGTGCGCGGCAGGTGGGTGTGTTCTCACCGCAGCAGCGAGGACGCTGCTGGTCCGGATACCGTCCCGCCAGGTGCTGATGATTGTTGTTTTCGTTCGTCTGCAGACGGGTCTGACCATCGGTCTTGCTGCGCGCAGTGGGGCGTGCCGCGGCGCTGCCTGGACTGGTGTCGCGGGGAGCCCCTGCTCAACCACAAGCTGTGCGTGCTGTCCTACACCAAGCCCATCATGAACTGCTTCCAGGAGAACAGAGGTGCGCGCCGGGGCAGGTGCCGGATTGTTGAACATGACGGTCAGGGGCGGACTGGTCGGGAGCCTGGGGGGCCCTACCAAGGAGGGTATCATTCGAGGCACCCCGGGGGTTCCTCGGGACGGTCTGTTTGACCTGTCATCTGCTGCATGGTCATACTTTACGGATGATATCCATCTTATCACCATCACGAGTTATGAATAGGGTATTTTTAGGTGGGTTCTAAAAAGCGCATAAATGCTATGAAATTCGCTCTGTAGCCTGTAAATCGCCTGGAAGTTAGGCAACCTGCAGAAAACCGTGGGTTTCTTGGACCTGATCCCGGCCGGGGCCCTCGACCCCCGCAGTCCGCTCCTGCTGAGAGCGCTGGAGGAATATTTGCTAACTCTCTCTCTCTCTCTCCTCGCTCACAGACAAGCTGCCAGGCCCGCCTCAGAACGTCCGCGTTGAGCCAATCGACTCTCACACTGTGAGAATAAGGTGGGACCCCCCCGTCAAGAACCCGCACACCGTGGAGGTCTACAGGTGAGTGGCGAGTCAGGGAAGCAGATTGATATCACTGAGGACAGAAAGGAATCCAATCGGATCGCCGAATTGATCTTCATCCCGGACGGACATAAAGATCGGGTCATTTCTTTTGTGTATGATGTTACGTACATGAATGACAGTTGTTAATTCTTCATATTACTTATCGAGCGCCGCTTGTCTTTCAGAGTATTCTATCGGCAATCCGGGTCCAAGCCGCTGAAGAACGACACGACGGGCACGTCCGTGGTACTGACGGGGCTCAGGGAGAACGCCGAGTACGAGTGCGTGGTGAAGGCGGGCAACCACGCGGGCACGTCGACGCTGACCGAGCCCGTGGTCTTCAACACGGGCAGCGACAAGTACATCACCAGCGCGACCAGCATCGGTACGCCCCAGAGCAGCTCTCTCTCTTTGAGTATTCCTGAAGTATGAGTTGGCTTGGAAACGAACCAGGTTTCATCCGCAAAAGAGAAGAGACTTTCTGATATGTGGTAGGCGGGATGGTGTGAAGCAAGCAGCGTTGCGTACCCTTTGCTCCTCCATAAGAGGTCGTACCAATAGCACTTCACTTGACCGTTTGGGAAAGGGGGGGGGGGGATATCAAGTCCTATCTCCAATGCATGGGAAGGCAGGCGAAATAGTACGACCGGGGGAAGGGAGGAGGCATGCTAAATGGCTGCGTACAATTTCGTGCGCAGAGTCGTGCGCAAGTTACATTTGTTTAAAACAGAGCGCAAATGTTGCTCAAAATTTTACGCAGTCATTTAGTGTGTCAGTCAAAAAGTGGTCTAAAGTGGGTTTCGAGTGTGGTATTAGTGCGGCCCCTAACTCCCACCTGGCCCTGTGCAGGCGACGACTCCTCACACGTGGGGGTGGCGGTGGGCGTCGTCATGGCGCTGCTGATCGTGCTGGGCGTCGTGGCGGGCGCCGTCTGGTTCCTGCGCTCCAGGCACCTGCTGGGCAGGAAGCACACGGGGGGCGTCGCCTTCGAGAACCCCTCCTACCTGCGGGAGGTGAACATGGACCACATCCAGGTGAGGATCTGCCTTCGCTCTGCACCCGCCTTACATTGAGACAGACAACTTCATCGGGTTTGTTTCCAGGTGCCACAGGGTCAGCCAGGAGAGAACCCCCTGGCCTCCGTGATGAACGGGTCGGCGGGCGGCGCGGCGGGGGCGGGCGGGGGCGGCTCGGCGGGCCACGGGCCGCACGCCGCGGGCTGGAAGCAGGAGGCACTGCACGTCCCCGCGCAGCAGCAGGAGGTGGCGCCCTCACTCTACGAGGAGCTCAAGCTCGGCCAGGACGGCGCGGGATTCAAAAAGCTGAAGCCCTAGTATCCGCTCGAAGACTTGGAGTCGCCTCTGTAATGAGAGCGCTCCGAGCCCTCCTCACAGTGGGCCGGACGGACAGCGTCCTGTCGTCCTGCCCCAGCCCCGACCTGCTCCCACAGCGCCAAGTCTCCGTGTCACGGGATGTTCTGCCGCGGGCGAAAGGAGCACCCTCGCGTTGGGACAGCAGCTGCAGCGCACGGGTGCGAGTGTGATACGATGGCCATGGCCTCGCCTCACATCCAACACGAGGGGGACCACGGAGGGTTTCAGGCAAAGCCCCTGGGACAAGGTTTTACTCGAGATTAAATAATTGTGATCGTCGAGCTGTGGTTGATGAGTGCCTGCGGTGCGGTTTGCATACAATTTATGTGCGAATGTAGTGTGCTTGTATGTATGAAATGTGTGAAAAATGTATATATGTAAATATTGATTGACTGGACAATACTTACAAATGATCATTTATCATGAGCAGTTTCATAGATGAAAAGATTATTTTTGGATACATTAGATTGGTCCGACATTGCAATTTAAAAATTTGTTTTCCGAGGGGAAATCTTTTAGCCCTGGAAGAAAGTATGTGATAGGCAACAAGCAAAACACACACTTTTAAGTGAAAATGGCTTCTCTTAAAATCTGTTGATGGCTTCTGCTGTGTATAAATCTGCCAAATGGCTCACCGAGACAAGGTGGGATCTCAATCACACAGCCTATAGTAATCAATATGCCATTTGAACAAATGTTGCAATGATAATTAGTAATAGTAGGTGAAAGTTTATTATCGCCTTCAAACTCGACTCGAATTCCGGCCCACTTTTACATTGACATCAGTCTGTAATCCGAGCATCGATGGTATGATCGTTTCGATGTCGATTCGACCTCGAATTGTCCTTCTATTTCTAACTAGAATATACTGATTGCAGTAAAGTGAAGCAATTTTAATTTGTTTCATGCATTGGGATTGGTCCATGTCACTGAATGACAACCTAAAATCCTCTGCACTGAACAAGTGGAAATTTTTAAAGTTAAGTTAAATGAATGTGTTTATTTGGATGTGGAATGGCGTAAGAACAATTGTTTTATTTGTATTACTTGTAAGGTGTGAATGGTCTTTGCTAAGAAAAAATATCTAGTTCATAATGGATAAGATGACAGATAAGTGTGATTTATTTTTAGACGGCATCTAAGTTTGTTATTTTTTGCAGAGAAAATATTACTCTGTGATAGACTTTGTAAAAGCTATGATTCACACAAAAAAACAGTTTCCATTTATCGCTAAAATACAAGATTATCATGGACGGCATGACATGACTTTCATGTTGCTGTGAATGCAGTTAAATTACGATTGTCATAATATGAATATGTCTGAATATGCTGCTCATAATTCTCAAATTTTAAATGAGTTAGATCACCAACTGGTACTAGAAGTTATGTCTATAAATTTTGCTATGTTTCTGGTGAGATCTTGAGCGCACCAGCATAAAAGAAAATGCGAAGCCGTCCAATCGAATTAGTGTTAGTTGGGACCAATACATGCAAGAGCAAATTCTATCGAGAAGAAGATGAATAATTTTGGTATCTTTTTCATGTGAATATACTGACATTGTTCTCTCTTCTTTTATCCTGATTTTAGGTAATTTTGTTGTTGTTATACATATCGAGAATCTAATATCATATATGTAATACAGTCCCATCATGTAAATAATAACTTAAAATATGGCATGTAGAAGATTACAGTGCATGCCCTGCCGAGTGTTCCTTCAACATTCTCATTGATAATCTAGATCCAAGTTTAAAACTTCGAAGGTGCATTTAGAAAGTAGTCCCTTAAATTATTGGAAAAAATAACGGATTTGCAGATATCCTAATTTGCAGCTTGTGAAATTTTCTTATTTTTCAAATTTATTTTCACTAAAACGAATTTAGAGATTACTGGATTAGACCTTGTTACGGTACTTTAGTTGTTTAGTAATTGCAGTGCTACCATTGCTAATTATGTAAATGTCTAGTCCATTCTGATGCAATTGTCCATTTTCTTGGACTGAAGCAAGAACCGCTTTTCATTAAAAATGAAGACAAATTGATGTGAAAGCTTTGTTTGAGGAGCCCCCCCCCCCCGCCCCCCCCCCCCCCCCCCCCCCCCCCGCACCCTACACCGCACTCAGCACAATACTCGTTCTCTTTACCTTCATAATGGTGTATGAAGGAAAATAGGTAAAGAACGAGTAAAAAGAACAACTGTAAGACTTTCATTTCTGAGCCGCAGTGAGGATACTTTTTAGATGGTGAGAAAAAAGTTTTGGGGACATTAAAAATCAGTTGAAAGGAATGTTAATCAAACCAGGGAGTCGACTGAGAATAAAATTTATCTGTGAAAAATCATTCTTGTCTATCTTCTCATAGAAATCCAACAATTTAGTTCAAGTAAAACTATTTCTGCATCAAAGTTGAATTCCATTAACAACCACATCAATTTCTTTCACAAATCTTAGTCATTAAACAAGTAACATTTATAAAAATAACAAAATTCGCATTAAAATACAGTACATGTAATAATTGTCAACTGATGTCAAATTTGAATTGATCAAGTAACAGAGGCCTAACATTGTAGAATGTAAAAATCACTTCTTAAACTAATCACCAGTTCAGTTCAACAGGATACCGACCTGTTAGACAAGCTGTGCAGTGACCCGAATTTTCTTCTGCAGGTGTTTTGGCACCATGTTTGACAGCCTGGACCAAACCCTCAACAGACAAATATTCCAAACTATCAGCACCTTAAAAAAGAAAAAAAGACAAAGGAGGTCAGGAGATATACTCTTTAAGATACTTTTCATATTGGTCTGATGCTATCAAGAAATTCAAAAACTTTCACCCCAGGCAAAAACAATTAGTATACATGGCAAAGTTTTTGAAACTTTGAAAATTATAGATTATAAGTAGATCCTGCACAAATATTTCTAGAAAAAAAGTTTAGAGGCAGCAGTAAAATAAGCAAGAATTAGGTCCTGAAAATTTCAGGATCTTTTCTTAAGACTACAGTTAAAGGAATTTTTTAGACTGAATTAAAATCGAGAAAACTTAAGGAAGTCCAGTGTAAAAATTTCTTTAAGTTTATCGTATTCAACTGGAAGTCCAGGGACCCAGAAGTGCAAAAGTATACCTTTTTTTCCTTTCTTGTTTTTGGGGTTGTGTGTAGCTTTCCTGTACATTTAAGACTACGAAGTGGGAAGTACAATGGAAGTCCAAGAAGTCTGGAAGTCTGGTGTACAGTACTCCTTTCGTTCGAGTGATCTGCCCCACTATCAAAATTGGAATAAGAAGTCTACTAGCTGCAGCAACTAGAGTACCTACCGACATGCGCAGCCAGCTGCTCGGAGTTCATCTTGTTGGCCACGAGCTCCTCCCTGGTGGGGATGTTGATGCCCATGTAGCACGGGAACTTGAGGGGCGGCGAGGCGATCCTGATGTGCACCTCGCGGGCGCCGGCATCTCTCAGCAGCTTGATGATGGGGCCGATCGTGTTGCCTCGGACGATCGAGTCGTCGATGAGGACGAGCCGTTTGCCGGAGACGTTTTCAGACAGCGCGCCGAACTTCATGGCCACCCCGAGCTTCCGCAGCCTGTTGTTGGGCTGGATGAAGGTGCGGCCGACGTAGCGGTTCTTGCAGAGTACTTCTACGAACGGCAGCCCCGACTGCAACCAAATCAAGGATGATACAGGTTCAAACACGTCCCAGTGAGAAATGCCGTCGGAAACGATATCGAATCGACTTCTTTTTACACTTTTGACATAGTTTCGATACCGTTTCGGGCAGCATTTCTCAAGCATTTGGTCCAACTGCGTAGAAAACATTGTGGTGGGGGCCGTCCATAAACTTCGTAGACACAAAGGGGGGGGGGGGGGGGGTGGGCCAA
>CABIKL010003355.1:0-11062 GCA_902196195.1 Aptinothrips rufus | reverse complement strand
GGTCCATGCAGTTCTTTTGAAATAGGACTAGATCTGTTAAGCTGCGCAATAGGATTTATAGTCTTCGCTGCTCCACAACCGATTTAAAGGGGGTGCACCGATTGAGGGCCAGTGTGCCAGTTGCCCTACAACACGCCATTAGCCTACTGTAAGCCCACAACAAAATAATAATATCTTTGCTGCCAAAAAGCTAACATTTTCGCAGCTCGTTCTTCTCTGCAGCTGCTCTTCACATCGCCACAGGTGTCCGCTGTGCTTTTGCAATGAGTCTAAGTAGCAAAGTGCTGTGTGTTGCTGGTCTTGGTTCAGGCTGGGAAGAAGGCTATTGCAGCGAGGAGTCGCGGTCACTCTGTGAACTCAAGTGTGTGACATTCATACACTAGCTCCTGTATGACATTTTGTCACACGTTTGTACCTACGTGGCACGGGTGTGATACAGGAGCTAGTGTATGACACCGTTGTCATAAAGGTACAAGTGTATGCCACTGATGTCATACACTTACAAGTGTATGACAGACGCAAAATTCATACGTTTCTACATAGTGTCTGCCTGTATGACATTCGTGTCATCCACGTACAAACGTGTGACAAAATGTCATACAGGAGCTAATGTAAGAATGTAACACACTTGAGTTCACAGAGCACGGGGGCGACTTGCACTAGGTCTGGAGGGGATAGGGGGTAGGCCTAGCCCAGGATTGTGTTACTGGGGGCGGGGGCAGAGGCCAGGCCCTTCGTAAGCAGCTATGTGGCAGACGGAGCGATGCACCCGACCGGCCAGTCACTCGACTAACCTATGGACACAGTAAGGTAAAAAATCAATTCTGGGCCAATTTTTTCTAAAAGCGTAACTTTTCGGGGGTAAATCAAAATTTGGAGGCGCAAATGACGAATGGTCCTCTTCTATGATCCTTTGACCTCAGTTTAGCGGCAAATCCAAACTTGTACCATTGTTTGTAGCTGAGCTACAGCGATTCTCACGAACGTCTCTTTTGGCCCATTT
Source organism: Aptinothrips rufus (assembly GCA_902196195.1). Taxonomy (NCBI): domain Eukaryota; kingdom Metazoa; phylum Arthropoda; class Insecta; order Thysanoptera; family Thripidae; genus Aptinothrips; species Aptinothrips rufus. Next base: position 10,059 of record CABIKL010003355.1, on the reverse strand, counting down.
TTGATTTTTTGGATCAATTGTGGGCCGGCAAGGTACGAACTTGAAATCTGGGTGTATTCCTCTAATATATCAGCTCAGTTTAAAAAAGAATTTGTTTTACCATAGGTCAACTGGTTTCAAAGTTACAGCAGGAAGTAATCAATTGTGGGCCCCTCAATTGTGGGCCATCACGAAATGTATGGGCACAAAAAATTCACGATTTTCATACCGTCTAGAAATGATCAGGACAGCTTGAAACGTGTTTTTAACATAGTCCCTGATACAATTTTTTTCTGTCAAAATCTTGGACTTTGTGGTGGAAACAACTGAAAATTTGGTTAAGTGCAGCATCGGATCAGAAAAAAATTTCATGAGGGACTGACTATGTTTAAAAACACGTTTTATGGTGTGCTGGCCATTTCTAGATGGTCTGCTGATCGTCGACTTTTTGTGCCCTACATTAAGTCACATAGAACCCGCTTTAAGTAGCTTATAACAATCACCCGCTCTCCACGTTAAAGGACCAAATTGGTTCCAACTGTACTAAATTCAAGTAAGTTAGTTCATAATGTGACCACATGCCCAAAGGCAACTCAAAATGTTGCGAATTAGCAACAATATTAATACAAAACGACCGACGTGTTTTCCACGGCCCTAGAACCGGTGCTATTTTAAGTAATTTTTGAAGGTAGTTGTTGTTGCTTAGCGGAGAGTGTCGTGAGAAGCGCCCAGTCTTCGAATGGATTTCATTCGACAGAGTAGGTTTTGAAGTAACTCTAGAGCAAAATTTGATTGGCCACGTGCATTCAGAACAACAGGACATAGCGTCGAATAAAATGGCCCAGAATTGATCGGTGGCCCAGAATTGATTTTTTACCTTCTATTATGCTCAGTGATGGAGCGCCTGGGAGGTATGCCTGTCTGTTACACACGTGTTCATTGCGGGACTGCCTACTCGGGCTTCGTGAGGCGCTACGTGAGATGCGGGCTGGCCTATCCAAACCTCGTCAGGCGTTCTGCTGTGGAGCACAGTATGTTTAGTTTGCGAAATGCAAAATCACTATCAATTATACTATGTAGCACCATTAAATGTATTCCCGTCGTTATATCTCATTACCACGAGGTTATTTGTGCGTTAAAGTGAACTCACATGTGCTTCCAGCATTGAATTTCCCGAATTTCCTTTTGCACTTCCCTGTCTCAAATATCAAGTATCTGACGGAAGAGGTGCATCATCCCGGTTTTGGGCCTGATTTCTTTGTGGAGTCGTGACCAACGAGTATGACAAATGGAACCATTACTTTCTACTAAAAGCGTTTTACAGTCTCAAACAAAATATTGTCCCATTTATGATTCAAGTCAAGACTAAATTTTACGTTGTAAGGTGACAGTTAGCAGTATGAAGTTTTACTTGAGGGGAAATTGGACTTCAATGTCGTAGGGGAGACCGGGGCTGCTACAGGAGATACTTGGGCTGAAGTGCTCACAGGCAAGTTAATAACAGCATGTGGTCCTAAATCAGTGTTAAACTCTTCAGGTAGGTGCATCTATGTAGGCGTCAATTATAAATACAAACATCCAGAAACGCTATCACATTCGTAGAATATTTTTTTTTACGAAAGTGCATGTTTGTCTCCCACTACTCAGGAGCTCGGTAATGGCAGACACCAATGGGTAAGGGGAGACACATCAGAAAATGTCCAATAACATTAACAAAAGTTCAAGAGCCTTTTTTGTCTTCCTTTGTTTTATTCCTTTGCCTTCTAAATTTTTGTATTGTTTCGCAACGGTTTGATATACTTGCAACCATAGGCCTCTCTGAATGACAATCCTCTCTTGTTCCTTGCCATAAACGCTTGGTAAAAACTTTCTGCGCTCGGCTTGATTCAGGCCTGTCAGTTGTCGTAGGGGCTGTCCATTTCATTACGTTACGCTGTTTTGGGCACTTTTTGACCCCCTCCCCTCATGTAACGCAGCAGTGTTACGGTGACGCAGACTCCTGCGTAACGTTATCAACGGACAGCTCCGTAAAATAGTTTCTTCCCATGGCTGCAGCTCTGAAATTCACATCAAGTATGATATGAGAAAATAACAGCGAAACTAAGTAGAAATAGCACGTATGTAGGAAAAATGGTGTCTTCTATTACTCCGATACATCGTCTCTGATTACCCGACAAGCAATGTTTACAATTACGATTTAGAACGAAGGGCGCGCCCCACCAGGTATAATCCCACCAGGTATAAATCCCAGCAGATATACACCAACAGTTTAATTGCACGAGTTAGCACCAATCCCACCAGGTATAATTCCCAGCAGATATACACACATTTTTTTAATTGATTCGGTGTGGCAACACGTATAATTCTCACCAGGTATAATTCCCACGAGGTATAATTTTCACCAGGTATAATTTCCATCAGGCATAATTCCCACGAGGTATAATTCCGACCAGGTATGCGTCTAAGGTTGGCAGTGCAGGTCGTGGACGTGGTCGAAGGGGCAGTAGAGCCAGGGGTGGGCGTGGCAGCAGAGGCCGCGGTCACCCGGCAAGCCCAGGAAGCCCAGCAAGCAGCCAGTCTGAGCCTGAGGAACTACCTGGAGATGAAGACAAGGGACCGGAAGGCGAAGAGAGGAACAACTTGCATTGCAGGAGCAGGCCGTCACAGCAACCCATCGCGCAGCAAGAGATTCAGCTCATCCTTCTGGTGTTGCGTGATCTGCCGTGACGCTCCACGCTCTCTTTAGCATAGCATTCTGTAAATTTGTACTTCAATCATTTTAATGTAAAATATATAAATATTTGAACGAGAAACTGACTAATGAAATAAATAAAATAAATACATGTATATCTAGTGGGATTTATACCTGTTGGGAATTATACCTGGTGGCACACCTCAATATTTAAAATAAATAAGTGTATATCTAGTGGGATTTATACCTGTTGGGATTTATACCTGGTGGGATTATACCTGATGGGATTATACCTGGTGGGATTGTATACCTGGTGAGGTAACCCCATAGTATGTACTAACATACAAATGAACTTTTCTTTAAGTTAATAAACAAACCAAAGTCCATTTTGCAGACAAAGTTATGTGTAACGACTAAGAAATTAATAAAATAGACATTGCTGCATGAAAAAAAGTAAGAGGCATATATACAAAATGTCATTAGGCTGAGAGTGTAACATGCATGAGAGTGTAACATGCATGAGAGTGTAACATGCAAAAAATAGCTGTGAAGTTTCAACAAATTCAGTGTGGAAAGGACCAAAGTTGGACACATTAAATGTGCATTCCTCCTTCACTGATATCAAAAGACCATATTTTCAATCCCAGAAAATAATTGCACTAACCTTTAAGAGCTTTAAAAAGTTGGGAAGGAAGACCAACTGTCCCTGGCTTGACCCCCTTTGCTGTTACGTATGGAAGAGCCAATACTTCCTTAGGAACAAGTTCCTTAAGAAGCTTGCTCATGTAAATCCCAGGCTTTCCAACATCTTCACGATGAATCGTGTTGAGGGTGTGGGTATTTATGTAGACCGGTATGCCAGGCACCATTTCAACCTGGAAAAGATAGTGAGGAAATTACAGGAAGACTGTGTGGCGGTTGCCTGAAATACAACTGGCATTAAATAACTTAAGAAGGGAAACTTCATTGGGTTAATAGAAAAAAATGTGGGAAAAGAAAGACTTTCCTGACTTTTTCTTCTTATCTATTTTTCCAAAAAGATTCCATTACATTAGATTAGGTTCCATCCCAGTATACTGAAGCCACCCCAAAACTCCATTGTCATTTGAAAGAGTAAAATTTTCATTTATATAATATGAGACGAGCCAAGAATTAAAAAAGATACCTGAAGCAAATATGAAAGACTCACATCTGTTGGGTTGATCTTGCGTAGACAGGGGAGAGCGAGGAGTACCTTGGTGACATTATCCTTGCTGGGGAAAGCAGGTAATGTATTGATGTACGACCTGATGTCCAAAATGGAATTGCAGAGGGTGTTTGGAATGTCAGGGAGGACGGCCTCGGTTGCACTACTCGCATCCACTTGCATCGTTCCAACTAGAACAGTATGCAAATAAATAATTAACAATAAAAGACTAAAACAAAATCAGACAGTAGGGATTGCTTAGTTAATGTTCCACACAAAGCTAACTTCTCATACTTCAAAATGTAAATGCAATTTGGAAATAACTGAAAATAAGTGCGACTCAAAGTTTGTCGAAGTGCAGCTTAGAGTAAACTGTCGTTTACGTTGTAAACTACAACATTAAAGTAAACGTGAACATTAGATCTAATATATATTACATTGGAACAAAAACATTATCACACAATATGTTGCTAAACTTTGATAGTCTGTGAAAGCCACTCGGTAACTTGTACTTACATATTTCTGCAAATGCAGCCCGGTCTGCCTCGCCTTCCACTTGCGCCCTTTTGACTGTCAGTGACTGCAGGTGCTGGCATTCTCGATGATTTGGGATGCATGGGTCTGTGTCCGTAACTGTCCCATTTCGACTAATCCTTAGTTTCTTCAGCCCTCTCTGGGAACCTGAAACATAAGCAAAAAAATCAGTATGCAATAATAATGTACAACTTCTTTGAGTTTCGGAAATCACACTACTTAATGGGAACTTGTTACCCATGACATTGCCAATAAAGGACTATTATATCACTCAAGCTTGATTTTAACTTATGACATTCTTTAGCTCGCACCACAAAGCTAGTTAACACTATGCGAAACGAGACATAACCTATGTGACAAGTAGTGAAAACTAAACGCCTGAACGATCCTCACTACACTAGCACTTACCTAGTTTCACGATTCGTGCTCGTTGTCTCTTACGTGCCTTCCCCACGAGAATAATCCTCTCTTGCCCTTCCTCGAGATTGGGGTGACTGTCAGAAGCTTCCACACACTTCTGATGGATAACATCGCAGCACGGCTCCGGGCAGTCCAGCCAGAAAGCCACCGCGTACTTTTGCACCTTTGGGCCTCGGGGCACCACTTCACGTTCTCTTCGCCGCGGCATAGTCCTCAAACATGTAATCCAAGTTCAATCAATAATTTTTTTTTATAGTAAGGTACACGATCCGGGCAGGTTTAAGACAAGTTCAAGAAACACATGAAGCTCGAGAGTGAAGTTAATCAAAGCAGAGCTCTCAACGTAATGATATTAGAGTCTATGAAAGTGTAAAACTAAAGAAGGCGAGGTCAAATGCAAAATATTGAAATGAAAATATTGACATAAACTCACCTTTATAAGCTTTCGTTCGTTTCAGCGCCAACAATAATGAATAACTCGATCGGGGCAACGGGCGCAGCGGGCTGCCTGGCAACAATGTTGGCCAGTCTGCTTGCGAGAAACAAGTGAAGTGTGAATTTCGAGGGAATCAAGCAGGTGTCTCTAAGCACATGTTGTAAATACCTAATTCGTTACCCCTAAATATTCAGTGTTTTCTGGTGCCATTACATGCGGTTCTTGTTTCTCATTTTTTGTTATCTTGACGATGACGTATACAACTGTTGTGAGCGAAACTGGTGTATCTAAGCTCGTTCGCCTCCACGACTTGCTGTACTTCAAGAGAGGCACGAAGTGGGCCTAAATGTGAAGTTGATGCGTATGTTTCGTAATTTGTGAATGTCATCGACATGTCTAATCCCGATGATCCCAAACGACCACGAATCGTCTCTCTTGAGGATAATGCAAATACCGGCCGGTAAGTAACCTTAGCTCTAACCTCTCTTTCTTGAACCTTAACCTGCATAGAAGGTTACTGATATTTTATATTTACTTTTTATATTTGCAGTGTCCAGGGGCCTTTGCCGACGAGTGAATGGAATCCATCCACTGCATTTCCTGCTTGTAAGTTTCACGAAGGTTAAGTTTAGAGTTTTTTTATGTTCATGTTAATTATTTATGATATATATTTGTTCAGGTCCTGTTCCCCCTCTCAGCATGCCACTGAGTCCAACTGGTGATCTCCCTTCACCACCAAGTAATGACATACCATTACCAAGTAGCGATATCTGCATACCACAGACAATGGATTGGATTGGTTCTGAACCGAGCTTAATGAGTGGATTGCACGATAGCAACCAAATCTGGCCTCCACCACCACACCAACTAATATCTAATATTGGCGAGTGTCCTGGCAGCTGCAGCTCTTCAGTACCACAGAGTGTAGCTTCAGGTAGGTTTGTAACATAATTTTAACCTACAAAGAAAGATTTACATCTTAAGCATTTATTCATGTTTCCATTATTGATTAACAGTTCCACCCATGAATCCAACTTCAAATCTTGATCAGTCCACACCGGAAGCTACACTTATGAGATTTTCTAAATGTGAGTATCTTGCTATGGTACTTTTATTTTTTTAAATTCTCATAATTCTTAATTTTTTTATGGCTGATATTGTAATAATTTTTTTTTCTTTCTAAGTGAGTGAGCTTTGTTCGGAACACAAGGAGCTAACCGAGCCAACTTATGATTCACTTGAGCCATTAATCGCTGCACAATCCGGCAATGGTTCGATCTCTTCAGATATTACACCTCCTTGCAGTAAGTTCCTTTCGTTTTTTACAAATATTTCTATTAATTATGGAGAAATATGAGAACACTGTTAAGTATCTATTTATTTATTTTTTCAGTGAGCTCGGTGAACTCAGATTTTCTTGGACCATCAGATGAATCAGTTCCAGTCTTGCAAACAAGTGATAATTATTTTCCTATGCGTGCCTTTCGTAAGTTTATGAACCAGTATTTAGATTTCTTTCCATAGCATTACTTTCTTGCAATCAATTAATGTACTCATTGCTCTCATTTTGATTCCTTTCAGTGCAAGATGATGACAACCAGTCTATTTCTTCAGAGGACGACTTTGATCAATATTTCGACGCCTACGACTTTTGTGTGGCAGAGGAAGATTGTCAACAAGGTGACATTCATCAAGAGGAATTTGAAGAGACTGTATCAGGGGAAAAACACTCTGATTATGTGACAGCAAGTTTTACTGAAATGTTTGACAGTGAAGATTTTGAATCATCACCAGCAGGTGACAATATACTCTTGGATCCCCCTCTTTACAGTGGAGCCAGCATTTCCATTTCTGAGAGTGCTATAGCATTTTTGTCTTTAATTTTGGGTTCTAATATCAGTGGGGAAGTTCTAAGCAAATTTCTGTCTTTCATTCAGTTAATTCTTCCACCAGACAATTGTTTTTTCTCATCATCCTACTCATTTTTCAAGCATTTTGAAGATGTCAAAACTCCTCTCAAGTTCATTTATTATTGTTTGTCGTGCCACCAAAGTCTAGACCAGAAAAATTCTGTGTGTAGCAAGTGTGGGCCAAAGACTCAAGTAGGTTACTATCTCCATTTACCCATAATTGACCAGATAAAGAAATTATATTCCGATCCAGAATTTATTGAGCAGTTGTCTTACAGATTTAATAGAAACAAAATTAATGAAGACAACTATGAGGACATAATGGATGGGGAGTTATACAAGCAAGCTGTTTTGGCAGGAATATTATCAGAGGCTCTCAACATTTCATTAATGTGGAATGCTGATGGAATCTCCCTCTACAAGTCTAGTAGCTTTCAAGTTTGGCCGGTTTTCATGACTGTCAATGAACTTCATCCGAAGCTTAGATTCAAGGAAAACTTTGTCATATTAGCTGGCTTGGCATTTGGAACTGAAAAGCCAGTTCCCAATCTGCTTCTCAAGCCGATTCAGCAAGAGCTCCAAATTTTAGAACAAGGGATTGAAGTTAATGTTCCCCACTCTGATACTCCAGAGAAAGTGAGATGTATTTTGTTAGGAGGCACCTGTGATGCTCCTGCCCGGGCTTTGTTCTGTAGAATGTCCAATTTCAATGGGTTTTACGGCTGTCCCCGCTGCCTCATCAAGGGTGAAAAGACAGATCAGTCAGAAAATGTGTTTGTGTATCCCTTTGAAGAAAATGTACCGGAAAGGACGAAGGACCTATACATGGAGCACCTGAAGTGTTTGGAAAATCCAGAAGTGAAGTCACCGGTGTTCGGCATTAAAGGTCCAACGTACTTGTTGTTGATGGTTTGGTCCTTTTTCCTAAACTCTACCATGACAGATGTTATGCATATGGTGTACCTTGGAGTTGTTCGTCAGCTATTACATATGTGGTTCAGTTCTACTTTTATTAAGAAAGTATTTGGTGACCAGGCTGAAAAGAAAGCTCTAACTGAAGAGTTGAGTAAATTACTTTGTGATCTAGAAGCCCCCCACTTCATGTCTCGCCCTCCTCGATCACTGAAGCATTTAAAATATTTTAAGGCAAAGGAACTTAGAACTTTTCTCTTCTGTACTGCTCTGCCTGTTTTTGAGAAGTACATGACGGAACCTTACCTAGAACATTTTAAGAAGCTGCTTTGTGCAATGTGTTTGTTGAATGGGTCAAGTGTATCGGAATCTGACTTGGTGTTAGCTGGATTCCTTTTGACATCTTTTGTGCGTGAATTCCAAACATTGTATGGATTACGGAATATGACCTTTAATGTGCACTGCCTTCTCCATTTACCAGACTTTGTCCGTTTTCTGGGGCCTTTATGGGTAACAACGTGCTTCGGCTTTGAGAGCTTAAACGGTCGATTGGCTAGATTGATCCATGGCACTCGCCACGCTGGACTCCAAATACATTCCAACTTAAGTCTCCTGAGGGGTGTGCCATCTTTGATTAACTCTGTTGTCAATCAGAAGGCCAAACTGTTTTGTCAGAGTGCTATGTCAAAAACGCAGCGGCTGCACATTAACCAGAAAGTTAGCAATGGCCTATACATTATTGGTGAAATGATTAAAGAGCATGTTCTCCCACCTTCTTTTGATGAAGCTCTTATGCAGCAACAGATGTCAGGTTCAAACTGTTCATTTTTCTTTAGGCTTAAAAAAGAAGGCTTCTTTTATGTTGCGGAAGATTATGGAAGGGGGAAACGAAATTCTTCATGTGTAAAATACATGTCTGAAAGAAATGAGGTCTTATTCGGTTCAGTCAAAGTGTTTGTCAAAGTAAGTGATTGTGATTGCGTTCAAGTATGTCAGCATCCTGGAACTTTCCATGCATTAATCCAGAGATTTCTTTGGGATTATCCCTTCAAGACTTCTGATCCAAATGTCACTATTCGCTCCATCTTAAGATACTCAGTGTGTGATAGTATTGATTATGTACCAATAGAAAACCTACAAATGGTTGGCTTTAAGATGTGTGTCAAAAATGTTATGTATCTAGCAGTGCCTCTGAATATGTTTGAATTAGAATAGTGCATATAATTCTTGATTAAATTATCTGTTTTCAAAGAGCAACTCATATGCAACATGTAATTGACCTCCTCCACGAGCCACCAACAGACTAGTCAAAAATTACGCAGGAAAAATCAATAACTTTTTCTACTTTTGCACATTTTAATTTGATTGTACTTTTATCCTGAAGTATTTGGCTCTATACCAAAGAGCAGAGAAAGGCACGCACATTCTGAAAGAGGGTCGGGAAAGGGACTCGAAAAGGCATAATTCAAAAAATTAAAAGACACGCTAAAAGTACCCCCCCCCCCCCCCCCCCCCCTCCCGCCAAGCTCGAGGGGGCCCCGCTACCGCGCGCCGCCCCCAGCGGGCGACTGCTCAAGCCGGGGGCAGTGGTGACTGCGAACTGTCAGCGTTTCAGTTGACGATAGGGTCTGCCTCCCGCCCGCAATCAGTTTACAAGCAGACAACATGCAGACCTACCGCCGGTACATGATTGATATCGGGGGTCTGCGCCAACTTTATTCCGCAGACAACATTCTGACAAAAACCGCCAGAAAATTGTTAGAAAATTGTTAGAAAATTGTCAGCAATTGGACTGCGCCATGTCTGCGGATTCGATGAAGGTAGTCTGTTTGCGCTGTCTGCGCTCTGCATGCGCTCCGTCTGCGCCTTGGCTGGCTGGAAGCTGATAATAATTCGTGTATTCTCTGCATTCCATCAGGTTAACGTCAGGATATTAACGGGCGCGGCCGGCAAACGACAAACATTTTGCTAACGATTTTTTTCACTTGGG
>CABIKL010003354.1:0-11066 GCA_902196195.1 Aptinothrips rufus | reverse complement strand
CCGCCCCCCCCCCCCCCCCCCCCCCCCCGGGGGCCACCTGACTGTCCACCAGAGTTTAGAACTCACCTCCCTGGCCAGGAAGATGATATTCATGAGAAGTGCGCGGATGTCGCTGTCCCAACACCAGAGCCAGAGTGCAAGAAGCGAAAGGCCCAATAAAACGTAGATCTTTCTGGTGGTTGCCACGGGTAGCGTTCGTACACAAAATATATCGACAAAGCAACGAGAATACTCCCTGGAAAGTTTGAATTAACAACGCCATTTTTACCCGTCGAAAAGCGCATCTTATTCCCATTCCAGCACTCGCCAGAACTCCGACAATACGACACGTGGAAGATTTCAGAGTCCAACCTTATTCTTAAGACGGGACAATTTTTTGGGACAATTTTTTTGGGGGCTAGCCAAACTCGGGAGGAAAGCAGAGGAGAGGATGGGAAAAACGTTTCAATCAACGCAGCATAAATGGTTGCACACAGCGACTCAAGTAGCAGCACAGTCTGACTAGCACTCTGCGCGCGACGTAGTACACTTCAAATGGAACGGCCGCAGGTTTTAGTAAGAGGAAAGGGGGGACGAGAATCTGTGCAAAGCACCAAACTTTTTAATTTTATCACAGGAAAGTTCGGCATAACCGACTATCAAGAAAGAGGCAGAGAAGGGGTCAATCCCACACGGGGACGTAGAACAAACGTGATCAAATGCACAAAGGATCCACTACTAAGTGTCTGGCTCAGCTCCTGAAAAGAGGTGTTAATAACTAAAATCTGAGCTTTGGGAAGCCTTCCCCTCAAGCCGGCGAAAAGATGTTGGAGACAAACCGTAAGTTTAGCCTGAATCAGGGAAATTTTTACAGTTGCTCGTTCATCTTTACACCAGCTGCACAAAGACGCTTCCCAAAGTTCAATTTTTTAAAATAATTTTTTTTACAGCAGTGAATCCTTTGCTTCTTTTGAAGACAAGGTGCTCCCACTGAAGACGACATAAACGTGAGCTCTCACAGGTTCAAATACCGGCAACTGAGGAACGTACTTTATCGCGCGGCCTGCGCCTTTGTTACCGCGCTGGCCCTTTGGTCTTGGAATGCGTGGAAAGCGACCGTCTGATGTTCCCCATTCTGAGGCCAACAAAGCCGCCTCGGGCGGAACTAATGAAAAACGTTATTGACTAGGCGATCTAATTGGGAGCGGCGTTTCTTTAAGCAATCCTTGCGGCCGGCCTTTCGCTCATCCCGCCCCCTCCCCCGCCCCCTTCTCCCTTGATTACTGCAGTTATTGGCTGAGGCCCCCCTCTTCTTCACCCATAGCAACTCTCTCTAGAACTCTAATTGGGTTAGCTCACTCTGCAGTCTCAACAGGATCCGCATGGTACGTTCTCGAGCTCACTTGACTATAGCAAATCTGAAACAACGCTCGAACCGGTCTTCCCTCCAACGAATGGTCAGTTCGAATTCCCGTGGGGCCGGGCGCCTCGGCCTCGTCCACATCTAAAACCAGAAGTGTAGTAGTTACACTTTTGAACAAGATAGCGTCAAAAATTAAACTTTGCAGACGGGTAGTTTCAGTGTAACCAAGTGTAGTTAGTACACTTTTGCGAAGCGTAGTTAGTGCACTTCAGCGAAGTGCAGTTAGTACACTTCTGTGAGGTATTGTTAGTGCACTTGTGTGAAGTGTAGCGCCAAGCTCAATGCATTGCTATTATTGCTATATCGGGTTGGCAGCAGAAAAATAGGGCCATACACCCATCGGTTATAGCCAAACTTTTGAAAAGTGTACCTCAGCACACATGCTTACTTCCTTACTAACAAATCGTTCAAAAACTACAAACAAATCCGAACCGTCATAAGGTACTAACAAAATCGTTTGTATTACTCACAAAGTTGTTAGTAATACTAAACGATTTCGTTCATAATACTAACGAATTTCGTTAGTACGTTATGACAGTTGGGATTTGTTTGTAGTGTATGAACAAACCGCCGAATTCGTTAGTAAGGAAGTAAGGGTGCACTATTGAATACTGCACTTCTGTTTTGTCACTGCATAAACGACGTAAGGCCACTAGTCAGTCTTTGCGACTCCCCTCTACCTTGTTCATATCGCCTTCCTTTTGTCCTCACGCGTTACGTAATAAACGGACCCGGACCATCCCCTATCAGAGGGGGAGGGGGGGGGGGGGCTCTACCGCATAGCAGCGTGTGAGTGCGAGTTAGCACCTTGGTCCATGTGATGTGGAATCACAGGCGAGAGTAACAGCCCGGCGGAGAGAGTCGAAACTCGAAACAACGCTCCGGATAGAGGTCACGGGTTCAAATTACCCGCGTCATCAGCACAATTACACGTTCGTCTTTTGTTTTCCTAGGCCCCGGGATATTTCATTCCATCCAGGACGAGCCGCGCCGCGTTCGACGAGGAGCACGCTCCGGATCGCGCCATAATCGGCTTACAGAGAGCCGCCCGCCAGCCCGCCACTCTCACGAACTGTGAGGCGAAAAGACGAAGGAAAAAATATGAAGAAACGAGAAAAAATATACAGAGGAAAGGAAGCCGGAGGACTATACTCACGATTCCAAACAATAATTCACTAAAAAACTGCCACAAGAATTTAGATTCAATTCGAGGCAAGTCTTTAAAATAATTGCTTTAAAAACAAAACAAACACTGCTTACATTGTAAAAATATTGTAATGTAATCGAAAATTGTTTCACTATTTTCACAAGCGGATTGTACTTGGAAATTTTAATGATTTTTGTACAGTGCTCACTGGGCATTGTTCAATAGGCGAATAGGGAGTGTACAAAATTATTCACTATTACTTGACTATTAACTTACAGTGCACGAAAAGTAATTTACGATTCAAAATCGTCCGATTTTTAAAGTTTTTCTAGTAGTGCTCCCTCACGATGTGTTTGGGGTGCGGGCTGACGCCCGTCTAGTGCCGCGCCGTGCCGTGCGTTGCCGTGCCGTGCCGTGCCGTGCCTGTCTCACGTCGTGTCGCGCACGCGGTCTGAATTTGATTAAAAGAGCGGCGGGTGATTTATGTGAGAAGAGCGGTCCCGGCAGGTGGGAGGGGGGAAATGTCGGAGAAGGGGATTGGGGTTGGGGGAGGGGAGGAGGGGTTTGGGGAGGGGGGGGGGGTTTAAGGCACGTTAAATTATAAAGCGACATGCCGCCCTCTTATACTGGTATTTAGACGCATGGCCGCTCAGCTGCAGGTGGTCTAATACAGCACTGTTCGAAAATAAAAAACAACAACAAATAAGCTACAATCAAGGATCGTAAATTTGGTCGCGAGCGCGTTGTAGGCAATTACTGTACCTAGAGCCGGTCCTTTCGCTTGCGTATTGTACGTACACACGGAATTCTGTCGTCCCTGAGAACTGTAGTGCAAATTATGCTAACGTTATTCTGGGCACAAAGTTGGAATTATTTTAGCAGTGTTGAGAAGGAACAGGCAACCAACACCGTCTCATCGCGACTTGCCTGGTTCATATCTCCAGTCTCCCGTCGCTAGAGAAGGGTTTGAATCCGGGATCAGAGAGCGACGGACTTATATGCCCCTCTGAGGGTAAGACTAAGGGAAGAAACCAGTGGCTGAGGTTCCAGATAATAAATGACGTCCCCCCGCTAACACAGCCTAGCTCTCAGGATTGAAGCGGGAGGGCTGCTTGAAGCCGGACCTCGCTCTCCGCCCGGCCCAGCCCAGCCCAGCCCAGCACAGCCCGCGTCCTGCGTTCTTACCAAAGCCACAATAAAAAGTATGATGAATTACTGCAACGTCTTGCAAGTCCTGCACGGGACGGCGATAGAGGCCTCCTAGTCCATCCCCCCCACCCAGCCCCGCCTCGCCCCGCCCGGTCCCGCCACGCTCCGTTGCAACGAACGCCTTCTATTGCTACCTACAAGTAGCTTACTAACTGGCGTCGAACGGATCAACCAAGGGTGGCGACCACTCCCATATTCAGTGTCCAGGTCCCTGCATATTCCAAAATATTCCAAATCTTCAAACTATTCCAGCAAATTTAGATATAAGGTGCTAAATTTGCGGGGAAGCGTTAAAGATTACGTAATGTAGTGGAATGTAAACCATAAGTTTTTCATTAGTATTCAAAAGTATTCCTTCCAAATATTTCGAGGATTAGAATATATCTCATGCCCTTAGTAAAGATACGTAAGATCAGTTTTGTCAAAAAAGGGCGAAATTTAGGGGAAAATGCGGAATATTTCGAGTATCTGGAATATATTAAACCACCTACTCTGAAATATTCCAAATATTCCAAGATAATCCACAGAGTATATTCTATGTACACAAAATTGGTTCAGTGGTCCACCCTTTGGGATCAACATAAGAATTTTTTCACAAAAATAGTTTTTAAAGTACATGTCAGAGGCAAGTGAGTCACGGACAGACCCCGAGATGACATCGGTGCGTGCCGTGAGGAACGGATGAAGACATCTAGAAAACATCACAGTGAAAGTTACAACGATACATCGCAATTCAAACAGTCACATTGTAAGCAAGTATTGTACCCTGTAAACTATCTCCGCCCAATATTTCGACCATAATGATACAATGCGCTGTGGATGTCGCGACAAGTTTCACGTTGTGGCAGATGTGTCAATTTAAGGGCGGCCCCCGCTTTTCCTTTCCGCACCGCTTTAGGTCATGATCATTCATCTGCTGGGCGGTGGCCGGCGCGGCGCGACGCGTCGCCGGGGGACGTCGATTCGTTTACAGCGGACGTAAATCATCGCTCGTTTCGTCTCGTTTCGTCTCGTCGCTCATGTTGAGGGGGAAGTGTCATTTTTCTGCCTCAGTTACGTCCCTAGAGTGACCGTGGCTCGCGGGACCGGGACATGAATCAGGGGAGACGCGTCGTCGCTGGGGAGACGAACGCTCCCTCCCCTCCTCCTCCTCTCCCCCTCCCCTCCCTTCGCTCCCCTCCTTCCCTCCTCCTCCTTCCTATCCTCCTCTCCTGTCAGGAACACACACACACACACACACACACAATCAGCATTCCGTCTCTTCTTTCCGTCGTGCGTGCGTGTCTGCCTAACAGTCAGTCGCTGACATTTCTCTGCTTTCCCTGACTTATCGCAACCCTATGAATTAGAACCTCGATTACAACATAAACACTAAAGCCATGATATTACTCTGTAACTCCGTAACTGTATTACTCCGTCAACAAAAATTTTAGCAGAACCGCGAGGGAAACGCATTTTAAGCTTCAACGCTATTTTTAAGGTGACTCTCAACGAACTTTCAAGAACAGTGAACATCTAGGGTTACTTGCCACGACACTCCGCTGTTATCCCCAGTCACCGACAGCGTTCACTCTGCGCTGGAGCGCCTGGGCGGATAGGCAGCCAGCGAGCAGCAGGGCAGCGCAGTGCGCAGAGTTGCCTACCCTCCGTTCCACAGGCGCTATCTCTAATCCTCACATTACTAACCACGCGAGCCCCAGACGGTTCCTGACGGTGCCTGCTAATGGGACGGTTCTTAATCAAATCCCAGGTGCCCTCCCCGGCCCGGCCTGGCCCGGCCGAGGCGGGGCGGGCGGAGCCTATCTCTCCTCCAGCTCCTGCTCCAGCTCCAGCCAGACCCACATCAAACATGAAGGAGATGGGCTCGTTAGCCTGCTGGAGAGGAAGGGTTCGCGAGCCGGTGACGTCAGAGCCGCAATCACAGGGCCGCCCCTGGTCTTCCGATGACGTCACCAGATGGCCGATCCGACAGCTCCTTGATTGGCTTTCTTATCCGATTTGCAGAAACTAGTAATAAACGTCAGGCTGCCGAGAGCCTCTGCACATAAACAATTGCCGACCTCTATCTGGCTCTTCGGCTCCCCCGCTGTGGGCAGACAGCGCGGCGGGGATGGGGGTGGGGTGGGGAGGGGGGGGGGTCTACAATCAGCGCCCGACGAGCAAGCAGCCGCATCCTTCTATCGGTTCGGTTCTTTCGTAATTATAACCTATCTCCACTGTAAAAAAAATCTTGAATCGACAAAAAATATTATTTTCAAATTGGTCAACTGAATTGCTTCTGAGCGGATACTACAGAACTCAGGTTAAATTGATCGTAACGTTAGTCTCGATTTGGTGACATCAATCCGCATCAATCATATTCCATCAAATAGTGACTCGAAATTTCTGGGCTTCGGATTACGGGGGCGGCCAAACCACTAACACTCCGCCAAGCAAGTCAGCTGATCGGGTGAATATCTAGTTTCGAGACCTCTGTGCGCCGGGGCGAACTTGTTTGTTGATACACTGTCATGTCACGCGGCGTTCACACTTAGCGTTCAATCAATCAGAGGGGGAGCCCTACCCTGGCGATAATGGATGTCGGGCGGGGCGTGGCGGGGTGGGGCGGGGCGGGGCGTGGCGGGGTGGGGTGGGGCGGGGCGGGGCGGGGCGGTGAGGTGGGCAGATCCGGGGCCCCGGAGGGCAGCCAGGGGTGTGGTCGAGGGCTGTCCCAGCGTCCCTGATGGATCTACGCGTGCTCATTGAAATTCTAACCTCTCCCCGACCTGCTGCTGCGCGGCTCTCGGACCCCGATATAAGACGCCCGCCCCCGGCCCCGCCCCCGCAGTCCACCCCCCAGGACCACACAGTCCCCGACGCGCGTTATACGTCCAGTAAAAAACTTTAATGCCCCTCAGGCGACAGAACGGCAGCGGGATAGGTTGTAAAACACAACGCCAACCGTTTCAAAGCCATTCCCACGGTGGTCGAGAAAAAAAATGTGTCCGATCTCCGGACAAAGCTGTAACAGGTCAGAGTGCAGGCGTCATTGTCACCGCACGACGGGAGGGGGAGGGGGATGGGGAGGGGGAGGGGGAGGGGGACGGGGAGGCGGAGAGGGGTTGATTTTCGCAGCGGAACTGCGCCGATCAGCGAGCGGAGGGAACTCACATATAAAGGGCAATAGCAAGAGAGGAGGAAAATTGGGTACGATTGGGGGGGAAGGAGATAGAGAGGAGCAGAAAGAGGGGGTGGGACAAGAGTGGGCGGAGAGAAGGAGGGGTGCGAGGAGGGGGATCGACAGAGAGAAGGGGAGTGGACGTGGAATGAGGTGCGGAGGGAGGGGGAGTGGGTCAACCCAGCCTCATACCATACCCCAGTAACCTCGTTGTTACACATCATCACGACAATACTAACCATCAACCACGGTGGGGGGTCGGGAGGGGGTGTGGGGGTGTGCGGGAGCGGCTGACAACTCCCGGACACCTCCCACATAACTCTTCGCGACATAATCGCCGGGGGCGGCGGATGGATGGCCGTGGAGCGTCGGGGCGGGACGAGGCGGGGAGGGGCGAGGTGGGAATCCAAATTGAATGCGAGTAGAAGGGATATGTGATACGATTCCACAGCTCGTCAACTGCAGGCGAGGTTTGATTGATCGGGATCAATCTTTTGTTGCAATCTCCACAAATGGACTCCACCTCCACACCCAGAAACCTGCTTTATTGTAGCAGTGAAAAAATATCCTACCTACACCAGGTAAATTTTCGTTTTCGTAAGGAAACTTTCATCACACCAATGATGCGTACTTCCTTCGTACAATGATAAGATCTTGGGGGCATGAAATTTCTTTACCTCAATGGAAATATCGTAGAATTATTGTCCTACGAAAGTTTCTTTGGTACAGGAACGTTAAATTTAGCGTCCGGAAAGGAAACTCAAGGCATAATATGAGGAAGCGCCGTTCTAAGTGCACTCGCGAGTGCCAGTTCACCGACGTACCTCCACAACCCACTCCACTCTAGCCGGAAGGGGAGGGGGAGCGACCCGTCTCCTTCCCGATGCGGCTTGCCGTGCAGCTCGCCGTCGCATTGATATGAATGGAATGGGTGGTCCCGACGCGAACGGAATGAACCCCACCCATACCCCTTCCCGTGCCCGTGCCCCCGCACGCGACACTACCACACCCCACATCCAGGTGGTCTGGGGCTGTCCGTAAACAAACAAGCGTTGACCACCTCCACCCCGTGTCTTGCACGTCTCGTGGCCTGAGGAGTTAACCGAATGCGCACTCTTACTTCCTTCCTAACGAATTCGGCGGTTTGTTCATACACTACAAACAAATCCCAACCGTCATAACGTACTAACAAAATTCGTTAGTATTATGAACGAAATCGTCAGTATTACTAACAACTTTCTACGTAATACAAACGAGTTTGTTAGTACGTTATGACGGTTGGGATTTGTTTGTAGTGAATGAACAATTTGTAAGTAAGGAAGAAAGCATGCGCAGACATATTTGCCGAAACTTGTTCTACCGCACCCAAAGTCACTAACGTAGTTTAAGGAATGCCCCTCAGCCAGTGCAGGAGTCGCCGTGGAATTATATTTCTAAACAAATTTGACTCGCGCATCGTTGCCAAATCGTTGCCACTGGAGAAAGGGTTGGCAGCGAGCATTAGCATACCCAGCGCGCATCCTTTCAGAGGCCAGGGAGTCTGGAGAGGGAGGGGGGGAGAGAGAGAGGGAGAGAGAGAGAGAGAGAGAGAGAGAGAGAGAGAGAGAGAGAGAGAGAGAGAGAGAGAGAGAGTGTGTCCTCGTTTACTTTAGAAAATGCATACACACTGCCGCAGTGAATTTAAGGCACTTAACACAGCTTGATAGTAAGTTTCCACAACGCACACATGAGCAGAAAAGTCGTAAAGAAAACAAATTAATGGCAATGAGAGGAACCACATGTGCAACGCAAGAAAAAATGAAAAACCTTCGGCAATCGTCAGTGAGGAAAGAAAGTAGCGGTACAACCACCATAAACGCAATAACACTCAAGTGCGCTGCGCCATATTTCCGGGCCAACCACACCTTTGCAAGGGCAGCGTTCCTCGTGGCTCCGCCGCGTCGCGCTCCATTACGGCAACACTGCGTGAAATATACGTGCAGGCCGGGCAGGCCCGGCCCGGCAGGCCCGGCGCTGAGCGCGGCGTCATAATTTGCAACACGCTGCCATTCTTTTCATTTCTCAGCGGCCTCAACCCTGACTCGCGCACAGCGGAGGGGGAAGGGAAGGGCGAGGGTAGAGAGAAGATGTGGGGGAGGACCAGAGGAGGGGAGGGGAGGGGAGGAGAGGGGAGGGGAGGGGGAAGGGGAAGGGTTGCGATTTGAATGCGCAGTCGAGCTGCTATTACGAGCACATGCCGTGCTCATGACGGTGAGGCGAGGCGAGGCGAGGCGCGTAGGGCCGGGACACACCAGGGCGGGGCCTGCGGGTGCTGGAGTGGGAGGGAGCTGCTGGAGCTGGAGCTGGAGCCGGAGCCAGACTTGGCGCTACGGAGATGGAACTGACGCAAGAGCTAAAGCTATAGCTGCTGGAGCTATGGAGATGGAGCTGGAGTTGCAGCTTGCACTGGAGAGGGAGCTGTGGCAGGTACTGGAGCTAGAACTAGCACTGGAGAGGGTACTGTGGCTGAAACTGGAGCTGGAGCTAGCACTAGAGATGGTGCTGTGGCTGGAGCTGAAGCTAGAGCTAGCACTAGATATGGTTCTGTGACTGTAACAGGAGCTGGAGCTAGCACTGTGGCTGGAACTGGAGTCTGAACTACCCCCAGCCAGCACTGCCCGTGCAGCGCAGCGTGCTTGTGTACACACTGGAAGCGAGCTGGGCTCAGTTCCAGCGCCCTCTATAAAGCACGCCACCCGCCAGCTCTGTTCTTCTCTAAACAACTTTCTCACCGCCCTCTCCGCTCTCACCTGCCCTTGTCGGGTCGGGACCGAGCACACCGCCGCCTCAAACTGGTGAAAGAGGTCATAAATCTGGGGATGCCCATTCTCATATTTCACGAAGGAGGAATAAAAATATTACCTCATTAAACAACGCGTTCACTTGGAAGGGGCAATTGCTTGAAAACGAGCGTAGCTCCCGACGGTAGACCCCAAGGCTAAAGGGACTTTCAATGCCAACGTGTTACATATCAGGGATACGGCTAGTAAACGAAAAAAATAATAATTAAGTAATAAGATAATAAAACTGGTGCATATGCAGTTCAGATATTATTGGTGTGTGCTAGCAAAAAAAAACAAGGAACAAACTAACAAACGAACGAACGAACTCATAAATGACTGAATGCCTGGTAAAGAGCACACATCGGACAGAGGCTTACTGAATGGTGGCCGCGGTGTGGAGGTCGGGAGCACAACCAGCGCCATGGTAATTGCACAAGGCCACGGGGACACGGCGGGTGGGAGGGAGGGAGGGAGGAAGGAAGGGAGGGAGGGAGGGAGGGAGGGAGGGAGGGAGATGAGGACTGCTGCGCGAACCCACGAGGAAAAGAGGAGTGAGTGGAGGGTCGTGAGGAGTGCCCCTTCCTGTACCAGAGGAGCTCGAATGGGGCAGGAGGGAGTCGGCAAGAGTGAACGCTGGCGCTCAGAAAAAAAGACCCCAAAGTATGAAAACTAGTGAATTTTTGAAATAATACTCATCACAAAGTCAAATTTTGTGAAATATAACTTGAATCAAAGAGAAGTTTAAACGCGTTTTTTTCTTCAAACGACAAAATTTGATTAATGTTTCAAACGTAAAGAGGAGGTCGAATTTTATTTGAATGCCGCTAGTATTTCGAGGCAGAACCTTCAGAAAATTGAAGAAAAATTTAAATATATCTGCACCGAAATTCAAGTCTATTTTCCCATAAGTAAAGCTCCCGCAATTTCTTTTTTTCAGCGGAACGAACAACACAGCTTTTTTTTCTCCCTAGGATCACGTACCTTTCGGCATTTTAAGTGACGTTATCCAATTTCACGAATCCAAATAACAGCTCACCTGGAAAAAAAGAAAATTAAAAAGGATTAGAAGTGTACAATATCGAGACAAGGCTTGAACAAAAGTGTCAAATAATCGAGACTCGTGCTTTTAAGAGTTACTATCCGAGTCCGATTCGACCGACCTCACAGCTACAGGGATGTATTCACAGAAAAGTCAGAAGCAGGCAATTATGAATTTTTCGTGCCGCTGGCACGCCACAGCAAACACTCGAATCAATGCCGCGACCTCTTCTAAGCGTTAAGCTCCAAGCTTAACACCAACAAGCCCCCCCCCCCCACCCCCCCCCCCCC
>CABIKL010003353.1:0-11066 GCA_902196195.1 Aptinothrips rufus | reverse complement strand
GAAACGGAATATCTGCTCATATGATCTGACGAGAGGAGCAGCGTGGTCCTGCTGCTGGGATTCTTGCTGCATCCTGGCTTGGAGGAAGGGAGGTCCTGCTGCGGTTTGGAGTGTAGAGCAGCTCGAAAATCCCTCCAAAGATAAAATTTCAACAAAGAAAGGCTCTGAAGCGGTCTCTTTAAGCATCACCTACGATTTCTGCGGAGCGCGGACCGTTATATTCGAGATATTTATAATTTGAATCTTACCGAATATTTCCAATTTTTCCTAGCCCGGGTAACTTTCGGAAAGTTACCGGTATCTTACCAAATCTTACCGGTAATGTTACCGGCCTTTGCATCCCTACTATTTTTGCAGTAAAATTGGAAGTAAAGTGAGAAAGTAACTTTGAGGCTTCTCGTTCGATGCAATGCCTCCATCAAGGTAGAGTTTCCGATGGTAATTAATTAGCATGAGCGTGCTGTGCTCCCTCATCCACTGGCTGGCTCGCCGTGACCTGGGTAGCATCCACTGCAAATCTCCCATCTTCAAATCCAAGGAATTATCGAGGGGAAACACCAACCCAGCTGTAAAACACAACCAGATTTTGGGCCCGGAAAATGACTTCCGCTCTGTTAAAAATTTCCACCCACCAGGATTTAACAATGCCCGTAAGTTTGTACAAAATCCATCTAGGAAAAGAAACGCCCTAGACCAAATTCCACCCGGAATTATTTTCGACCCAGAATTATTTTTGACCCGGAAACATGTTCCTTCCAACATCATTGACTGCGAATTAGCACTGATAGAAGTGAAATCTGGTGGGTACTTTTACCGTTACATCCGAATCTGCTATCAGATTTAACCTTACTTGTACCGCTGTCGATCCACGTTTTTGCGAGAGACCTCAACGCACGGGTAGGACTGATGTTCCAGGCAGTCAACCCGGTACTTCCAGCCCGGAAAATTTTCCAGATTTTGAAACCTGCCCTGAAAATTAGACTGTGTTTGAAAACACACCCGGAAATTCAACCCGAGGTGTAAATATCCTGCCCAAAAAAAAATTCAACTCAAAAAATTAGATCGGGCAGGAATTTCAAAAACCTGCCTGGCTTTTCAAAATCCACCCGGAAAACGCATGAATTCTGGCCAGGCTTTACAGCTGGGAAGTTCCACGGCGCTAATCGATCTGAAGCTATCGGATGCGTACCATTGCAACACGACATACAGGGTGGCCCACCCGAGCCGTGCCAGAGCAAAGTTAGGCTAGCCCGGCCGCAGCTCCCCTCTCACACCCGCTAGCAGGGAAAGGGGCGAGGAGAGGAGAGCTGCCGCCGGGCCAGCCTAACTTTGCTCTGGCACGGCTCGGGTGGGCAGTGGGCCACCCTGTATATTCGAAGGAAATTTACAATTGTTTCGATAGATTCCAAAATCCTTTGAATTCAAACTATTTTTTCTTTGCGTGGGAGAGCTGAGTTTCGCAATGTCAGGTAGCGTGTTGATCGCAACATATCTTGAAATGCCTTAAGAGGTCCGTCCATAAGTTGCGTATGATAAAAATGAGAGGGAACCAGAGTCCGGATCAAAAACTGCGTTTACGAACTCACCAAATTGTGTCCTTGTTTCAGCCCAGGACACGGGCAAAGAAGGCGAAAACGACCAAGGTGTCCTACGTAATGTACAAATGGCCTCTATTTTAAATACGTAAAAGTTGATGAATTAACCAAAGCGCGCCAGCAAAATATGAACCTCTATGTTTTGCTCGAACTCTTTTTAGGATGCCTTGCCGGCAGGAGCGGGAAAATATAAACCAGTCATGAGGGGGAAGAGGATCGTCATTATACGTCGTGTGGCATGCATCAGGTGCCCGTGTTACACCTCGCTCCCCCACCCCATATTACCGCACATGGTCATTTTACCGCACGGCGAGGATTTATCTCTTAATATGAACGCAATGTCCCAGTTACGCTGTTATCCTAAGTGACCGGCACGAGGGGCAGTCCAAAGGGTGTCATCAGGCAGAGAAGCGTTTCCTCCCTGAACCCGCTTATTTGAACTTCGTGACTTGGTCGCTGACCAGCCAATTTTCTGCCTCCTCTTCTTGAACGTCCCAAATTTCAAAAACCTCCCCGCGAGTCTTAAAACCTACCGGACCTAAAACAATAATTATTTACGCTAAACCACTTATCTTGCATCATCTCACACATGTGCTGCGATTTCTGATACCCACACCTTGACCTAAACGTCTAACTATCTCTGTCTCTCGCAACCTGATACATGTACGCTTTTGTTTGTATCTCTTCTCACGCGTGTCGTGCTGCCTCTCTCACTCTCTCCCACACATGTATAGCTGCGTCTGTCTCGCATGTGGGCCGTCTCACGTTGGCCCCCCAAGATCGTCTGTTTTGTGTAATCAGACGCGGGCCGGACGAATGCCGGCCTTTGAGCGATATCTGTCACCATTCAGTTGGATGGAACAAGTCCGGGGCCTCACCTCCATATCAATGGAACCACACTTTCAATCTGGGACTCATGATGCCCCTCCCCGCTCCTCCACGCCCCACTCCGTTGGGCTGAGCGGGAGCGATGCAAACGGGTTCTCGCGCCGCCCAAGGCTCACACATCACACATCCATTTCCTCCGCTGTATGCTAATCACGCGCACCAATATGTGTACACTATTGTGCGAGCGACGTCGGAAAAAGTCGGTCCGCTAAACAACCATCATTTCAAAGGGACGTGTTTTGCCAGCATCTCGAATGAGCCGTTGTAACATCGCAGTCATGTTGGTCCATGGAATGAGCGCGGAGAGGCCACAGGCACAATGCTCTCCATACCACCGCGTCTTTTAAAACATGCAGCAAACTAGTAGGCAATGTGATTGAACCGTTGCTTTCAGTTGCTGTCTAGCGTGATGTCGGTCATAAAATCAAGTGGTCTTAATAACATAACCCGCTGTGGCTGGTATTTGAACTCACGACGCAAATATCGGGAAACATTTTAACCAAGACAGAAAACCAGTAAACAAAACACGAACAGCACTGTACTTCAAGATACATTGATTCTAAGATACTTTCTCACATTGATGGGCAAAATCCATTTCCTCCGTTTTAATATGTGCTGGGGTCCATTGTTTTTGTGAACGTTCGCCACTCATGTTGAAGCAACATTGATGGACAATGTTGATTGTGTCCAACATTGCTAGGAGATGTTGGACAATACTGCTCGGGACTGTTGGATGACATCAACGTAGTTTTATACGTTGATCAACATTGCTTGATACGTTGTTTTCGTGAATATAAGCCAGCAATGTTGGTCAAAATACTTCAAAAAACAGTGGATTTTTGTATCATCGATTCAATACCCAGCGGTTGAAAAGGGATGTTTTTATTTCTTATCCTATGCGCCTCTCACCCGACCTGACAGAACTGACTCGACAAGAGACGTTCGACTATCGCTGCCGACGCTGGTTTGGATGCACTGAAACAGGTTGCAGCAATAAATGGTATGTTTGCGTTCTGGGCGAACGTTTTTGCGGAGCAAGTGGAAGAAGTCCGTGCTAACAGGCTGTTTCCCGTCACTGACTAACCGGGAGGATACGAGTGGACGGCTAGAACTAGAATCCGATTCTTTCACTGCAGTGGAGGGGCGGGGCGCGTTGTGGCGTCGAGCTAGTGCCAATGGAGACTGAAGGACCGAAGCTGGCTCACACACTCTCATGGCTTTGACCTTGGGTAGTAGACCCAAGTCTGGTCGGTGTCGGTCAAGGCCAGCAGACGTGTACCGACCGCTCAAGCCCCGTACCATCACTGTAAACATATTGTTGAAGGCCCAAACGTTAGACTAGCTCTAAACATACTCTTGCGACCAAGTCTCAATCAAAAGACAAGGATCGTTTTTTATTTTTATTTCCAAGTACAGCAACACGTCTGCTATTATTGATTAAAAGTAAGACGTATGAGTTAAAGGATTGCGAAGCTCACTATGTTTCTAGTTCATAGACTTATGAATATTTCGATGAAATAGGCTTTCTACAGTTTAGGCTCCCAAATGTTGATCAAGTTGAACGCGTTCGATCCGAAGGACGAATGGGTTCCACTCTATCCCCAACGACTGGATCAAGGCCCTATGCACCGTCCGCTCCACACTCGGCTCCACATGTCATCGCCTTTCAATCTACCCGGTGAGGTCACCAGCGCTTATCTGCTGACGTAACACGAGTCAGCCGATGGGCTCCCCCCAAACAGATCATCCTGCTCCTCTGCCTTGACGGTGCATTGAACCCGAGGTTGAGACACTCCTTTACAAAGCAGGCATGAGGCTCTAGAGAGATTGACCCAAAACAAGAGCAGTGTCAGTCCAACACATGAGCATTTAAGGCTACACTTTTTAATGAGGTGCTAGACCAAAATGCCCTTGGCAATGACGCCTCGAAAACGAAGACGTGACATTCGACTTGCAAGGGAGTGCTCTCACCGCAATGTTTCGCAACCATTTTGTCAACACATTACAACAGTTTATGACCGGATCATAATTTCGCGGCATTTTCCAACAGCAGTTGTAAACGCGGCCCGGCTTAGGGATCGTACTAATACCTCATGACCGTTTTAGCGGGTTAGGCAAGGGATTGACCGTGTTAGCCATGCAGCCATCATTCGCTGGCCGGCGGCGAAAATAATGTCAGATGAGGAAATGATGAGGGCGACAGTACATTCTCCTTTCAACGCATCCGAACACGGCCCAAAAAACATTACGCTGATTTTGCCCTTGGCCCTTGGCACTATTTTGATAGGCGGTTATTGCGAAAAAGACGCTGAAACAGTTTTGATTTTGCTTATCACTGACGACGCATGTGAAAGCCACTGTCAAGGACGCCCTGCACTATCGCCAGGGCGTGGGATATTCTCCCCCACAAATGCAGGGTACAGGCGATAAACCAGCCCGACAGACTGATATTTCCGATGGTACGCTGTGCCGCAGCCGAGGGGGCAATCACCCCCTGAAATTGTGTACAATGCAACTTCACTTCAAAGTTTCTTCAGCAACTTCACGTTAACTTCACTTCAACGCTTCAGCAACTTTTGTCTCCAATACTTTAACTTCACTTCAACTTCATTAACTTAGGTCAACTTTACTTTAAGTTCACTTCAACTTAAGCAACTCTACAACAACTCCAGTTCAACTTTAGCAACTTTACAACAACTTCAGGCGACTTTAGTTCAACTTTAGCAACTTTGCGACAACTTTTACTTTAACAACTTCAGAGCAACTTCAGCAACTTCAAAGTAACTTCATTCTGACCTGTACAACAACTTCAGGGAGTGATTGCCCCCTCGGCCGCAGCGCCTTCCCATTGCTTTCGCGCTAGGTTGGATCGAGCTGGTCCCCAAGACATCCCCTCGAGCCTGTCACTCAGAGACGAGCAACGGCCGGGTCTACCTCGACGCGATGTTGTTCCATATCACTCGCCGCCTATTCTAGCCGCATCGCTCTGTCTCAGTCTACCGGACTCGATCTGCCTGTTTGTCAACTCAGTCTTGCGCTCGGCGGCACGACTCGGACCACCACCAGGGAGCACCGTCCATCGCTGCAATATGTCGTATTTGCATACGTCAATATCACGCAGTTGGCAGCACTTAGTGGCGGCATGTGGCTCGTACGCACGTCTCGGTACACCTGAATGGTAAGATCTCCGCACGATAAGAGCGCCACGGGAATACGATGGCTCTCGGGGGATGTCATCTCGTTTATACTGGAGCAGCAGTCAGGTGAGGGGGGTGGGGTATGGAGAGGGATAATTCGGGACGATTTTCATCCATACGATGAGATGAGGTCAACAGGTTCCACGTTCCTCAGATCAGGATAGGATAGAGTTACAGCGTCGAGGAATTAATCAAGTTTGTTTGTTCTGTGGGATACTAAGCGGGAGACGAGGTGAGGTGTGGTGGGAGGAGGCAGGGGGAGAGGAGAAGGGGGGGGGGGGAGAGAGAGAGAGAGAGAGAGAGAGAGAGAGAGAGAGAGAGAGAGAGAGAGAGAGAGAGAGAGATGACGCACTGGCCCCTTCGCCTCTCTAGTCTCGCGGCGGGCGACCGCTGGGTGCATTCCTCCCGTTTTCCGGAGCGTTGAAAGGTGCAGTGGATAGCCCCACAGGCAGCGGGGCAAGGGGGGAAGGAGAGGAGGTCGGCACCTCTGGACAGGTTACTAGCTGACCTGTATTTAGAGGCAAGCACGTACAATGCTGACCTCTCATGGTCTTGTTTATCATGAGGGCCCGCTTCCGAAATCACTTTACCGTCGGGAACTGAGAAAATTCGTGTTCCTATAATACAGTTGTGGCAAAGATCGATATTGACTGATATGGGCGACAGACACTTTCGTAAAATAGAATTTTTCTAGCATAAAGGTTTCACTCCTGCTTAAGTAAGTCTTAATCAAGAAAACATATTTTAAGTCTTCAGGACAAGAAGTGCGTCAATCTTCTGCGGACCAAGTGGCTCACAAGCTAACTCACATGTCTCGGGTCGTGTGTGCGCGCAAAGTGGTTGGCGGTGCAATCAGCAGACATTGCGGAGAGTCATTCTCGGCTCAGCTATCACGATGAAGTTGGAGAAGAAGACCATGCAGCAACTAGTGCAAGGAAGGATTGAAGACACAGACACAGAACCGGCATTGCATCAACGCGAGGCGGTGGCAGGAGCGGGCCGCGGATAGCTAGTGAAACATGAGATCTAGCGACGCTACCAGGTGAGGTGATGTGAGGTGCGGCGCACTGCCCGACCATCCCCGCGTGATTAATGACTGTCAGAAGGGATAAGGCACGCGTTCAACATGTGTAAACAGCCCGATCACAATCTTCCTTTCATCGGCGCACAGGCTAATCCGATAGAGACAATCATCTCCACGGCGGCTTGTGTCATCACGAAGGAAGTGCACATATCTTCTGAGTGCCACCAGGGCTCCAGTGAGTCACAGGCTGCAGGCCTTGTGAAGGACTATCAGCCATCCAAATGAAAAGTTCAAATAATGTAAAATAAAATTGCTTCCTGAGATAAAAATAAAAACGCTTACACATTGAAATAGTCTATATTAATAAATGACAGAAGAGCAGAATTTCAATAAAACTGTGTAGTGTCTCTACAGACTTTGACAAAGATTGAAATTTTGAGTCCTTGGTCTCGACTCACAAGAATTTGAAAAGGTGGGCTACCTTCCACAAATCTTGAGCCCACTCCATCCTTATCTCTCCGAATGAGGTAGTCTGCAGCGTCACGCCAGGACGAACAGGCTGCCCCCGGCTTCGACACCGGTATTGAGGAAGGTCAAGACTTGACTGTCTGGTGCCCGAATGGAAAGTGAAAAAATATCTATTGAAAGGAGTCAAATGATGTACATATCAGTCGCAAAATCTACGGTGCAAAACGTAGTTTGACAGCCGTCGTCTGGAAGATAGGCAATCACTCTTGCGCCTAACGTCCTAACATACATACATACATACAAACATACATACATACATACATACATACATACATACATACATACATACATACATACAGTGACAGGTCTTTCCTTTCCGACATGACACCCTAAGTAGGCAAGTTTACCTAATTCTGCCTCCTAGAACGCAAACGTTTCCACATGCATTTCGTTGCTTGCTGCTCCGAGAACGACAGGAAAGATACAGCCGGCTGAAAGAAAACATCATAAAGGTGCACTCGGCGATAATGCTCATGGAAAGAACATTCGCTAAAGCCAGTTCATTATATTCGTTTCACGACGAAACACATTTTCGGGAATGTGTCCATTAAAACGACTTTCCGTAAAATATGACCATCCTCAACCCAAAGTGAGTCGCAATCGCAGGTGGACGCAGGGCCAACAGAGTAATAATAATCGAGGTAACAAACAGCACTGGCGCGGTGCACAGCTGAAGGGAATTCTTATACCTCTTTCGTGATCTGAGAAAATAATTTGTGAGAGGAAACTCAGCACCGGCAAAGCATTTGGAGGAGGACACGGCTGTTTAGATCTCCCGAAAACGCATGGATTAAGTCCCCCCCCCCCCCCCTGCCCCACATGATCCATGGCCGCATGATTTGTAACGCGTCCCTGCATCAGCCACGCGGGAGACCGGCCGGGGCCGCGCGGGCCACCCCCAAGTCACAGCGATGGGCAACACGGAGGGGGTGTCTGATCTCCTAGCTAATCGCATTGCATGATACCGCGCCCCACCACAGACTGGGGAATAGACTGTTTATAGGCACGCTCCGACACAGCGAGTGATAAATATCGGAGTACAGACATTTGACTGTCTTCTAATGACGGCGGCCATAAATATCGACAACACAGAGGTTCGCAAGTTTGCCGTAACGTAATAACATGTGATACCGCCTGAGACGAAGCCGTTAACCCTGATGCAGTACGCCGACGGTGCGCCGTGCCGGGCCAACGACCAGACCGGGCCGGGCCGAGTAATCCTTCCCTCGGCGATCAGAGATGACTGGAGTAATGCGATATCCCTCATTGGTTGGGGGCACAGCGTGTGATGCTGGGCACCAGAGATGCGTGCGGCTATTTACCTACCGGCAGGGTCTGCCAGACTTCCTATCAGAAAAGCGAAGAGACATGCAAACGGCCGCAGCGAACAGGCGACACAGAAGGCAAATGAAAAACCAAATGGTCACTGCAAATGTAACCAAGCTGCTCTGCATAGCGAAGAATCTTAAGCCACACGTGACGAAAATTATTCATTATTTTCTTTTAAATTAGAAAGCAGTGTGTTTGCAGTGAGTAGAAACTTCTTTGCTTTATAAGTTAAATGCTTCGCAAACGATTTCCAGAGCGTACAAAGCTTTTGCTTCGCCATAAGTTAACGATAAAATCCCTCTTCGCGCTACAATCGAAAACATTTTAATACGGACACTTCAAATTCTTCGCAACTGCGAAGCATTTTCTTCAATGGTTCATCAATACTGATTGTTACCCGCTTGACGTATTCAATTACGATGGTTGCGTTGTCGGTATTACCCAGGCATGCTTATCATCCGAAGAAATAGACACCAAAGAGCGTCCGAACCGAACTACAGTGCAGCACACGAAAATAGCCCGCGTAAAAATGAATTTTATAAGGTTGTATAAAAGTCTTATAAAAATTAGTAAGTTTCTATAAAACTTTATAGAACTCTTGTAAGGTTGTATATAACTTTTATAAGGTTGTATATAACTTTTATAAAACTTCATAGAGCGGCCTGTATTCGATTATATACAAACTAATACAATCAAATAAAAGTTATATACAACCTTTTAATAGAACTTTTATATGATTGTATTAGTTTGTATATAATCGTATACAGGCCGCTTTATAAAGTTTTATAAAAGTTATATACAACCTTTTAAGAGTTCTATAAAGTTTTATAGAAAACTTACAAATTTTTATAAGACTTTTATACAACCTTATAAAATTCATTTTTACCCGGGAGACAATTTTATATTTCAGTTCTTTTGCGCTTGTGAGTTACTTTGGGGTCTTCTGAGATAGTGTACAACATATTTATCCCCGCAAAATCTTACCAATGCCCGACTACAGCCCGATGGACCTTTTCGAAGTTCCGAATTTGGCCAATCAAAGACTAACGCTAAGGCTAAACGATTGATTACAATCCTGTGCACGAAAATTTCGTCCATTATGACCAACCTCTTACGGTTTCCAGATATCTGAGATAAATGGATTGTTATGGCGTTTTTGGATTCATTTTAGGCATACAAAATTAGGATTTCCAACCGTAGGTATTGCTACAAATTTTTTTTTTTAATTGTTGTTCAAGAGTGTTTGATTCCACACTTTTCTACGCCCTCAGGCGTTTTGATACCTACTTCCAATTTCTCGCAAAAATAAAAATTGTGTAACTTTTCTGCATTGGACCTTTACGTAATTGACTAAAAAGCACATTTAAAAAACTAGTCTATCCCAGGTGACCCCAAAGTAACTTGTAAGCGCATAAGAACTGAAATTGAAGTTTACTATTTTCGTGTGCTGACCCTAGTCCGAACCAGTCTCATCATAACTACTGCGGTCTGCCTTCGTCTTTTCCTTTACCTTCCCCCGGGCTTGGCTCTCCAGGCATAAAATATGCTCTACCATAGACTTGCAGTCACCTCACTACTCCCCCGCCCCTCGCTTTCCCCGCGAGCGCACCTCGTCAAAATTGAGACGCGGCTCTGAACCGGTGCGGCCAGCCAACGGCGTACCCGTCCTTCTTTGATCGATCACCCGGCAGTCACCCGGTCAACCTGCGAACTCGCCCCACCAAGCCCCACCCGCCCCGCCCCGCCCCGCCCCGCCCTGCCCCGCCCCGCCCCGCTCCGCCCCGCGCGACACCCTGCACCGCGATCCGATGCGATGAGGTGCGTGGCGCGGCCTGGCAGGGCGTGCCGTGGCGTTGCGAGGGGCGCCGAGTCTCACACGCCTCGCGCTGCCCTGCTGCCCTGTCGGTTCAGGTCGAGGTGTTAGGGCTGCGAAGTGGAGCGAGTGTGACATATGTGGGCCTCGGCTCGGCCTGACAGCCACAGCAGCAACTCCTGCCGCCACTCGCGGTATCAATCAACTGCTGTTTGAATTTCCCGCCCCATTCATATGGGTCGCGTAGTATCATGCCCGAGGAGTGAGGAGCCATTCCCTCGTATCACACGCGTACAGAATAATGATTACGGGCGTTTAGGAGAGGTAAGATGTCTTTTTGTTTTAGTTCTCTGCGCTAGATAATATTAAATACAAGTGAGCAAGACTTAGAGTAATGGCCCTATTTCGGGCCACTGGCCCTAATTCGAGCCACCCCCTTAAAATTTCTTGCAGGCTACTTCAGGTCCTAGGCGACAAAGAAATTGAAGAGTTACCAACGAGAGGTCAGTCAGTCGGCCTTAATTTGTACAAAGGATTACAGGATTACATTCATTACATCGAATTACATAGAACAAAATCAACACTTGAGATGAAATTTTGGTGTTTTTAGCCTGCTTATGACAGTTGCAGTACTGAATGGCTTCGGTAATCTTTATTTTCTTTAGAAAACGAAGTAAAATATCAATATTTCT
>CABIKL010003352.1:0-11067 GCA_902196195.1 Aptinothrips rufus | reverse complement strand
GAGAGAGAGAGAGAGAGAGAGAGAGAGAGAGAGAGAGAGGCCTCTGAGTTTCTTGAGTGAAAAAGATAAAGTCCCTTCAAAGACCACAGAGATGCAGCACGGCGACCCCCGTTGCCCCGTTGTTTGCATTTGAATGGCGCTGGGGATCGCAAACTTTGAATAATGCACACTACTCACAAACACGACAGGCCACGGCAGGGCAACAGCCTATGTCGCTCCCCTGCCTTAATTCTCTCCCAAGGTTAGGTAGGGTGACGTCAACTTTCGTCCTAGATGATAGCACCGCTAAAGTTGCCTCCATCAGCATGAACAAAGATGACCGCAAGTTGTTATTACTATCACGGTAGCGAAGTTTGAGGGTCAGCTGTGTTGGGCACAATCAAGAAGAACTTTTACTTTGCAATTACAATGCTATTTGCGACAAAAATAAATATCGAAAGTAATTGGAGTAAGTTATCGGTCTTAGTAAGTGAATTCAGACAGCGCCCTAACATCGGGGGGTGTCTTAACTCACCCCATAAGTCCGAACTCGCCGCAAGTGACAGACGAATTTATGAATAGGTGGAACTCAATCATGATATAACACGACACAGAAAAACAGAGTAGTTATTTGAAGCGAAGGAACCTCCGTTTCAGCCCTGTAAGAACTGTACCAGTAAGACGTCAGAGGAGTGCTCAATTTCGATTGTGTTCCCGTTTTTATGATAAAGAACGGATATAATACGAATTCTTATCAAAGGCATGCGAAAAAATTGTTTCTGTTTAGTTGAAACACGAACATCACATCTCATTGATTTCCTCGGTGATTCGACAAAACAAACAGCAGCCGTCTTCCTCACCTCACTAATTGTGGCCAGGGGAACACAGCAAGGGGGCCTCAGTGCGAGGAGAATCACAGGACTCGGGGCGATAAGGACAACTCAGCACCCATTTGCTTTTATGTGTATTGCAGCGACCCAACGGCAGTTCACTACTACAACGCACAGGTGTGTGGGCTCTGGCTGGTTATTAAATCACGTGTCCAAAGTAAATCTAGTGGCAATCAACGCGCCACGCAGCGCGGCCCTACGGCCCCACTAATAGCTGCGGGAGCCGAGGGCGAGCCGTAATGTCCCGTGATAACAGTAGGAGGGTATACCTACTGCAGCCCTTATCACCCGAGGACGTGAAGGGAGTCCGGGCTGCTCAAGCTGTCTTGTCTTTACAACTGCCATTTCCTCACTGCCTCCTAGCTTGTAACACAGACAGGTGATTGCATCGCCGTATATTAGAACATTCAGGAATATAGTGGAGAGTGATCGGGTACCTGTGAGCCTGACAGCTCGCTAAACATTTCAGCTTGATCAAGTCGTCTTTCTCAGCTCCCTGTATGGACCCTACGAAATCTAGGCCTTCGCAGCTTCCGGCTCGGCCCTTCGGGTCGCGATGAAAAGTTTCGAAATGACTGATAATTTTTGACATCATAAAGTAGCCAATTTTATGTCAAATGGACACCCATGATATTTTCTAATCAGCAGATACCCGACAAAACTACGCCAAATTAACAAAGAAACGTGAAAAGTAGCCAGTAGAATTTTCATGAGATTATTCGTAAAGGTTGAAATACCGTTTAGCTGTGGTAGAGTATCGAAACAGCAGATCACGTGCGCAGGATGACTTCTGATGCCCTCTAGTCGGCAGCAAGTTGACGTCTGATAGTCAGTAAATACTTACTTCTCACGTTAAAGGACACGTCCTCGTATTCCAAGACACGGATAACACACCCACCTGAAAAGAAAAGAAAAGAAATTTTATTAATATCGTAATATTTTTCGCTCAATTGGGGTATTCCGTTGACTCGATCAGATGTAAACAAAACACTCAGCAAAATATCCTATATGAGACCCACTGTGTCTTCGTGGGATAGACAGTGCAGTATTTCTGAGTCGTATAGCGAGGTATGTTCTTTGCTTTTCCGTTGGCTGGCAATTGTCGAACGGATTGCTATGTTCCAGCCAAACTGTTTCCAATTCCTGACTAAGTTCTGCCTTACATTACAAAGCACAAACAATGATTTATAGAGCATACAATAGACAAAGCTGACAGAGGCACATATACGGTCAACTAGTGAACGGATGGGAAGAGAGTTATTTAGAACGGGCAAGAAATTTTATAACGTACGAGCTTCGAAATGTGTGTCACATTCGTTTTGATGCCAGTTGTATTCCGTGCCACCACTGCCAAAAACGTAAGATCGTGACATAACAAAGAAGAAGCGTCCCTTTGCTGTTTTCTGAGCACCATGGTAGTGCTACCGCCATTGGACGAAGCTCGCTTTCATAAAATCGAAACGAGCAACAGTCATTTCGATTATACTGTGTGTGGCTGTGCAGCTTTGGAAATAGGCAGTTAGGTCACAAAGTCAATAGGAGCAGGCATCGTTAAAGCCGCAGTAGTACGGAATAAAAGTCAGGAAGGGGTCGGTCCAGAACCGATCTTAGGGATGAATGTCACTCACCATGGGATCCCAATCAAAATAAACAGATGATTTTTAGATGCTGTGCAACTATCTCAACCACTCTCCAATTTTTCCGAAGATTAGGAAGTAAACAATGGACGGCTCTTTTCCTCTACTCACAGGGTATCTTTAGGGGCTCAATTTTGAACCAGAATCATGAATCATACAACGGTACGTGCGCACGAAAGAGCGTCTTCGCATTGCAGTCTGAGCTTGCTAAGTATATTTCAGATTGGTCATTAAGTCTGAATCCGCGCTTGTCTGGCCTTCAACGTTTCCAAGTCACGCGGGATTCTCATCTCTCTGCAGAGCCCTTTCCCGGCTATACTCAGTATCCTTGACTTAATCAGATTGAAACGGGAAGACGCTGTCTCGCACAAACTTCTCCTTGTGCCATCAAAATCGGACAGTATCACTTCTTGCATCCGCCTTGTTAGTTTAGCAGAGGTATGCCAAATGTTGCTGTGGTCAGATTTATATTTCACTCAAGACATTGTTACAAACCAACGCATACGGAAGTGAACACTTGAATGGTTTCGAACAGTTGTGAAGTGATGCATGGTACCAGAAAGATAAACAAGCAACGCTTAAAACTGGAAAATTAGGCAGGGCGCTAAAAACACCAAGAACTTCCTATGCTTTGACAGTAGCGCTTCTTGCCTTCTCCATTCAAACAACTTGTTTTCAAAAGACATCTCACAGCCAAGCTGCGGAAGACGAGCCCGGCTTCTAGACGTCAAACACAGAGACGCCTTCGAGCTCGAAAAAGTGATGGAAGACGAGGGTGAGGGTAATCATTAAAGAGAAGCGGGAGGAGTGACACGGCGAAGAAAGACGCGAAGCAGGCGAAAACAACTCTTGACAATCTGTTAAGAAATGTGACACCATGCTGAGAGCACGGCATCCGTGAGGCAGACGGTCATCAGCATGTCCAAACTCTAGTAGTCGATGTATTACATACCGTTATGCATTTTTATTCAACTTAATCCCGCTCTACAACAATCCCAGCAAGTTTGCTATGTAGTGACGGAAAGATTCTCTGTAATTCATAATGTGAATCTAAACAAACATGGACTTGCCGCTGTGCCCGCGATGTTCCCGAGCGAGTGAACGAATGTCTCTTGCAGTGTGAGCGTTCTGCAGTGCAAATCAAGGGAGAGGCGACCGAAATGCTGAGAGAGACGCAAGAAAACGCGAGAGGAAGAATGTGTGCGGTTGTAATGGTTTCGCTGCAGGCGCGTATCCAAAAGGAAGGACAGGGAGAGAGGGGGTCCAAGGATCGTTCCTTGAATGCCGCTCCTCCAGAAACGTATGTAACACGCATCGCTCCCTTCTGTTAGTTGGTTCATTCCACAATTTCAACCACGTTTTTGAGTACGCGCCTGTTTTGTAGGCAATCCGTTCTACTTCACGCGATGTTTCAATATACCATAAATTATTGCTTTTAATATACGATAAATTGTTGGATTTTTTTAATCCAATCTGTCAACAAGAATATCCACGACAAACAGGCGTGGTATATTTTGCGTGCTGCCCGTTGAGCTGTGTCCAAGGCTGCGCCACAAGCAGCTTCAGTAATTTGCAAAACCTACAGGACGAACACGCGAGTGAAGCAATTAATAACGTCAACACCGGCCACGAAGGTTGCAATTAGATCATATCTCCCCCATGTCTCCAGAGGCCCAATTAAATGCTAAACAGAAGACTGCGATTGATTCACGTAAAACATGATAAAGAAAATGCAATAAAAGAGGACTTGGGTACTCCCGCTCGTTATCAATTAAGACTTCGGAGCTTATGACTACCAGCAACGGCACTGTCAATAACGTTGGGTTTTATTCACAAAACCCTTCTCAATAATAACGCGAGCCTATGTCGAGTTGGTT
This sequence comes from Aptinothrips rufus, assembly GCA_902196195.1. Classification (NCBI taxonomy): domain Eukaryota; kingdom Metazoa; phylum Arthropoda; class Insecta; order Thysanoptera; family Thripidae; genus Aptinothrips; species Aptinothrips rufus. Next base: position 6,684 of record CABIKL010003352.1, on the reverse strand, counting down.
CAATTCTTTTAAAGTTATGTTGCTGACAAAAATGTTTAGGTTTCAAAGTTTTCGTTTGGGATGGAAGTGCCTTGCCTTTAAAGAAAAAACGAGATGCAGAAAACGTAAACAAAAGTTTAAAAGCAGGAAGCATTAGGCGTACGATTGACCCCGACTCAGAAAGGGGGGACACTGAATACTGCCTGTAGGCGCCTAAGCGAATAAAAGAGCAAGTGGCACCGTTTGACCAACAATTCATTACTGGAAAATGTGTCTTTTCCGTCCCCCAATCTCCGACTCTTCACAGCGAGCCAACTAGCCCTGCCCAAGCTAAGTCGTGCCCGCGAAGCGTCAGCTTAATTAAAACTCAACTCCAAGTAAGAAACAATATTATCGAAGCGTGAAGCAGAGAAAAGGCAGAGGGCAGCACCAGCTGGTTCAAAGATGTGATAGAGAGTTACGTACGCCTTATGAGACTTACTGACTTTTTTCGTTCAGATTTAGAAACAATTATAAACACAACTAGGGTTGGTGAAAATTTTGTTCTAGTCGGGTTCTAATTAATCACACAGTTTTCACGAAATATTGTTTCTAGATTATTAAAATTGTTACTGATCCTAGATATGTTTAGAATTGTTACTGAGTCCAAACAAAAAGGTAACAGGACATTTTGAGTATTTTTTTTTAAAGAGCGCGCTCCTCCTATTGTATAGAATAACAACAAGGAAATTCTAAATGCTGCGCCCTTTGTGTTCTGATACATAACGCCTCAGGGTTCTATACGCTTCAACAAGGGTTAGGTGCGTGCACAATTCGTCAGGCATTCGGGAGTCTAGGTCTAACGCACGATGTCGTGGTCTAACGGAAGAGCCACGCTGGGACACAAGGTCGGCTACCGGCGGGCTGCCCTTAGCGGCAGTGTGCGGTGCTGGACGCTCATCCCCGTCATTAGTGACCCGGCCGAAGCGGCCCCTCGCTGCCCTGCTTTAGGTGTCCTTGCCCGCACCTTGCCCGCCTTCTCCCGCCCTCGCTGCCCTGCTTTAGGTGTCCTTGCCCGCACCTTGCCCGCCTTCTCCCGCCCTCGTGGGCCCGACTCGAGCGGGGCAAACAGTTTTAGAGAGCAAGAGGACGCGTCGGCCCGAGCCCGGCCAACCGAACAGAAGCCGGGCCTGAACAACAGTTTTTACCGTGGAGCTCTGCACTGGCGAGGGGACAACTGGAATAGGAAATGGGGGCCAGGGACGAGGCAAGGGGAGCGGTAGAGAGTGGGAGGGGTGATACGGGAAACTGCGGTGAGTTGGCCACCGGGGAGGGACAGGGAAATGGCCGATGTGGCCGGCAGAATGAGAGGGTTGTGGACGACCACGCTCCGCCATTGCGACCTCGACCCACCACGCCTCGCCACGCCTCGCCAAGGTCCTGCTCTCGGCTTGCTATACTCCTAGGTCACAGGCCGGGCGGAAATCTGCATGGAAATTGAGCGATATGAGAAGCCTCGGTGCGAAAATCTGCCCGTTCCAGCCACCGGTCCAGACGGCTACGGCTCCCTGGCCACTCCCTCCCCCTCCCGTCCCTTCCGTCATCGCATTCTGGTCAATTATGACGCTAGCAGTATCGGCAGCATTTCAAAGCGGCCAGAGGTAGCTGCGGCTGAACACGGCTTGATTGATCGAGCGTTTCATTAACTTGTGCGGGGACTAAATAAGAGATTAGAGCTGCCACGGGTCCCCTAACTTGCCTCGGCCCAAGTTAATTTATGGTGTAAACTCTTGGCAGTAGGCGGTTGGCGCGACAAATGGGGTTAGGGCTAAGTTAGCGAGAAACTGGACTAAACCGAGATTCCATCCCAATTTACGCTTCGAAAGGAAATTAAATAAAGTAAGCTTTTAGTAAACGAAGGGCACAATACCGTGTTTGAAAACTTCGTTGCACCTGCAAAAAGAAACCTGGCAGTTTTGTATACTGTGCACTCTCGAATACAAGATGCATTTTTTCCCCACCTTCGGTGCTTTTCAAACTAGATGCGTCTAGTATTCGTGTTCAAGCTATGTCAGCGTCGGTTGTGAGAAAAATAGAATACAATGTAATACATGTACTACTTTTTCAGCTGCATTTTTGGCTAAGCGTTTAGAGCACATACAATTTAAACGTCGACGCTGAAATCTGACGCTCCGCTTTATTCACAAGGGATGGTCGCTTTCCTTTGCTGTGGTGCTCCGACTCCGAGCTGAGGCAACCTCTCGACATCTATTGTGCATTTACACCCCAGCAACCACCTAATTACATCCTTGGTGTTTGCATTGTCTGATTTAATAACTGCTTGGTCAAACATCCCAGAGCTCACCTTACATCAGCCACGAGGCCAAAACCGACAATAAACATCTATAACTAAAGGTTTTAAAAATTTGATCGTTCAGCAAACAGTTCGAGTCCGTCGTCCACGTGTCAAAAACTCTGTATTAAAAGTCTTGACGGCATGCTCCGGCATTGCCGGAAGCACTGGTATTTATTAACTTGTTGATGCTTCTTTTAACAACCAACAGAATATAAGGCGACGAGGGCGATTCAGAGAGAGAAATTAGTGGAGCAGGATGAAGCGATCGGAGGATAGGCGACAATACACACGAAAGGAGCACTGCAGGCAGCGCAAATCTCAGAGGAGGACTGATCCCAGGGCTGCCATAATTCTACCCGTTTCGCGCACATTTTTTCCACCATATTTAACGTGTGCCCGGAGGATCAAGAGGAAGAAGCAGAGGGTGAGACAGAAATATATATATATATGGAGAGAGAGAGAGAGGGGGGGGGGGGGGGGGGGGAGCGGTTAGAGCTGAAGGAAAGCGAGAGTAGTCGGGCAAAAAAGAGGAGCAGTGCAGTGCATGGGTCAAGGAATGGTCCGGCCCAGGTCACTGGACTTGGTGTGGGAGCCTAGCCAAGTGTGTCTCTTCCCGGCGGCTTCTCACGATGCCCTTTCCATGCGGTCGTTTGTTTGCACTCGAATCGCAAGCATTGAGTGACCTCATATAAAGGCATCGAGCTGGACAAAGACAACTCACTTTTTAAAAATAAAGTCGCACAAAATTTGCGAAGGTCTAATATAACTATGATTACCTCGTATTGCAATCTTGAATTTTAAAATGAAAAAGAATACAAGCAAATACAAGTCAAAGGAGCAAAGACTTTTTAAAAAAAAGGGAGTCTTTATTCCTTCCTTATTGTAACGTTGATTGAGCCACAGTGTCGTTCGGAGATCCTTTGTAATATATTACTTAATTAATGGAAAGCCATCGCGAGAGGTATCTAGCAATGGAGGGCGTCGTGGAATCTGCAGAGTGACAGCGCGATAAGAGCCTCGCTTATGTCACCACGCACAATCGTTATGGGACACCAAACTTGGCGCAGCAGAACCTGACGACGTGGCGGCTGTCCGCCATGCCACGCCAGCAGAGAGTCGCATTAATCATTTCCCTAATGTTCTCGTACGCTTCATAAATGAGCCCGACTCGTAAGCTGTCTCATTCCTGCATGCACAATGAACTCGGCAGTGTCCGCGTGGATGCGAAGGGTGCAAGTGTGGAAACCTCGTCATGTTGCGCCCAATATGGCGGCGGCGAAATGGATATTTGGGGTACTTACTGAATGAGGCATTTTCGCCAGCGTGGGGTAGGGTCTGATAGCGGCAAGAAGGCCGCCGCAGTCCGTACCAAACCGTCAACTGTTTTCCTTACACCGCGCTGTGATTGGTTGTTAAGAGAAGTTAAGGCGTTGTTATGGACTGCGGCGGCCATGTTGTCATTCTCAGTGCCCTCCGCACGATGGCCAATAACCTTATTGCTTTGCCAGTGAACCTGAGCTTATTACCAGTGACTAGCAAACGAATCGTTTGGATATTTTTTTATTTTTTTTTAACTTTTATTGAAATCGTAATATCTCTACGAAGGAACTTTGTTCATTATGAACCAAGACATTTACTGTACTTAATTTAACTATAGTGTGTGCCACAAACGGTGTATTCCGGTAACCGAGAGAAAAAAAAACTGCTGCAGTAACGACTAGTTGTAAAAGAGCGTCCAGAAAACAAAGACGAGAGACAGGATCCTGTAAGTATCAAGGGGGCTGCCACGTCTGCATCGCAGCAACGAAACGAAGAAGGAATGGTTAGCTGCTACTCCGATGACTCAGGAGGCACTGCGGTAAGGAAGGGCGCAAGGCGTGAAATTGCTGGTGCGGCTGGGGTTGCAGTGAGTGGCCAGCCACCTCGACCAGAGGCAGCCCCCGCAACGACAGCATCCAGAAAACAATGGAGCGGCGTCCAGGTGTAACCGAGGCGAGCGACTATGAAATTCATTTCATCCCTCAGACTCAAAACCGACTACAGACGTTAGGCTTCGTCAGGTCCTGGGCGACAAAAAAATTAAAGAGTTCGCAATGTAAACTTTAAAATTTCCATGTCGTTTGGAGTCGAGAGTTGCCAGCAAATGATTTTAAGGGGGTGGCTCGAAACTAGGGCCAGTGGCCAGAATAGGGCCATTACTCTATTCACAAAAAGGATCAAGAGTCTTGCTATTGAATTTAAGCCGACAGAAGACACGCTAACTTGATTCGCTAAGTTTTTCATGTGCTTCCAACTGCTCAGCCAGCCGAGCTATGGCAAATAATTAATTTTACAATGTCGTGAAGCGACGTCTCGCAATTGTTATCGCCAAGCAGAGCGAAATCTCAAAACTTGCGTTGCGCGATCAGCCGCATATTTTACACGTTTCATCCTGGTCTCCACGGGTGGTTGAAGCTGATCCACAGAAAAACTGCGCGTTTGTTCATTACTTTTCGCGGACAACTAACACAATACAATACCGTTTTCGGAGTATGCAGGTTGGAATGGATATGTCCTAAGAGACGGATGAGAAATGAACTCGCGTTTCCTTTTCAGACGGAGATGAATTTCCCTGTCACTTCGCAGAGTGAACTGGTCAAGGCAGAAAAGGAGGCCACGAATAAGAAATAAGCAGAGCGTACTTCAGACCAAAGGCAACCACAACTGCACTTGAAGAGGGGGGTGGGGTATTTTTGGAAAGTCATTATGCTTTGAAAGTCACTTGTTTATAAAGATCAGCAGGTGTCGACCCAAAAATTCGATATTATCTTTGTCGGTTTTGCGGAATCGATTATTCAGAATAGCAATCTATGTATCCCTTCAAGACATGAGTTTGGACGGAGTATCGAATTTGAAATTTTGAATACTCAAGCGTACAAAAAACTGTCTTCCAACTACAAGACAAACGCTTCAGAAATCTCCACATAAATTGATGGTTAGTTCAACATTTTCTTTCAATACGTGCTGTTCAAAATTGCAAGAAAATTCGCTGCACTTCCAAGATGTGCAGCGTAGGACTGTGCGATTCCGCTCCCATCCTTGCATTCTTGGCCCGTAGATTTGTTGTGCTGCAGGGAGGTATCACTAGGTGTGACAACGCACACGAAACAACAGAGAATATCTTATTCTTGTCAGGTTGCAGTTGACTGGAGTTGACGTTCGTAACGGAAAGGATCACACGAGTCGCGTTCGACATGCACAGCTATACTATCCTTGACAGCCATGCAACTGTCGTGGCAGCAAGATCGACGGCAGCTGCAGCAGCAGTACTCTGACTTGTGCCTTGGCTGCCCATGCAGTACACTGCAAAAAGTTTAGTCGTCATTTTGACGATTATTCCATAGCTAATTATTTTTTACAGAAATTTCATCGTAGACGCTTGATGACAATGTCATCGCTCATATAATTTTGCATAGCAGTTTGGATCCTATGTGATGATTATATCACACGCAAAAAAATATTTTTCAGACCCGTGATAACTTTTTAGCTGTCAGAATCAGTCTTCGTGCCAAAAATTTAGCTACTCTGCTAAATTTTAACTGATTTGAAGAACAGCATCTCTAGATACTGAGCTCCCGTGCTATAGTCAGTCGATGACAGCGTTAGCTGGGCGAGTACCCTGTGCAACTAAAGTTTTAGCATAACGGCTAAAAATGTAGCTGGGCCGAGAATAATTTTTTTGCGTGCATCATCACAAGTGATGAACATGCTGTCGGAGTGACTAGGGTTTGTCGTCATTGCTCTCGAATGAAAAAATCATCACGATATTTTTCGTCAAACTGACGATAAATTTTCACAGTGTATACGGCAGGTGAGCGAGGCCAGGTCAGAACCAGGGCAGTCCGGGCCGGCAAAGCTGCGTAGCGTCGCGGCCGTTACTCGGCTGGCGCAGTGCAGATGGAGAGCTGGGGGTGAGCGGGACGGGGCAGGCCTAGGTCAGGCTAGAGCGGGGTAGGGCACCATGACCAGCGGGGGATGCTGATTAGGGGAGGTTTGTCAGGGCCGAATGGCGCCCGGAGCACAATCACAATCAAGCTGCCAAAAAATAAGGTATCTAAATTTCCAGCCTTAGCCAATCTAACTCAATATTAGACATGCGGCGGTGCACCGTGCAAATGTTAGCACCCTATTATAACAGTAACGTCGCATCAGGTAAATTGATGACTAGGATAAAGTGTTCTTTTACTATGTTCTTTTTTATTCTGGAAGTTCAGCCTCATTATTTTCAGGAAAAATCCTAGTTCTATTTCTTTCGTTCTCTGTCCCTCGCCTGGAAACGCCACCGCTGCCTGCTGCCACGGAACGTAGCAGGGCGGCAGTAGCAGCCAGAG
>CABIKL010003351.1:0-11069 GCA_902196195.1 Aptinothrips rufus | reverse complement strand
CGCCCCCCCCCCCCCCCCCCCCCCAATCACACACAAGGAACTCGTTCAGCAGGCGTGCAGGTTGCATCTACCAGCAGCGGTCAATCCATGCCCCTCCCGCTTACAAATGGCTCTCTGGTGACGCTCCACACGGTCCAGCCAGCCCGCGGGGTAGCCCCATGATTCCGTGTGATGACGTCGAATCGAGATGAAAGGGGCACAGCAGGCTCGTGGTACCAGTCTTACCAGTACCAGTTCCCGCCGAGCCGAGCCGAGTCTCGAGTCTCGAGTCTCGAGCCGAGCGGACGCAGAGCGTGCTGCGTCGCGTCGTGCGTCGTGTCGCGCGAGCTGAGGTGAGGCGCGCTCCTGGTTCCCCGGCCCCGTTCCTTTCGTGATAATAATAATGAGCCGACCGTCATCCTGCTGCAGCGCCTCCCGGATTGCTTCGTCCGTTCGCTTCGTGTTGGTAGTCCTGGTTACTCTCTTGCTGGTGCTCGCCTCGTGCACCCAGTACGAAGGTAGGTTGTTCCATGTCTCGATCTTCATGTATAACTTTAGGAACGCGGAGGTGCTTAACCTCGCCTCTCCTTGCAGGCAGCCAGTGCTACCACCAGGCGAGCCAGCGCAGAGGAGTGTGCAAGCTGCTGCCGTACTGCTCGTGGGCCGTGAAGGAGCGTCGCTCGAACCTCTTCCCGCAGACGTGCTCCTTCGTCGGCTTCCTGCCTGTGGTCTGCTGCCCGTACACGCGCGCCCACGACCCCCCGGACCTCCCCCTGCGCCCCGTCGGGCCAGGCTCTCGGCCGGGTCTGGACATCCTGGACGGGGGCGGCCTGGGGCCGCAGAGCTAAAGGATGTTTGCCTGTGTGGTGTGGCCGTGTCGCCACCGACACCAACGGAGGAGTTAGCCAAGCCGCGCTGGAGTACTTCATGATGTCCTCGGGGCGCGGCGAGGAGAGAAGACGTGCAGCCGCGGTCTGCCAGCATCAAAATCTGCAGCATCGTCTTGAAGAGCCGCTTCAGGCCTATCCGGGGTAAATTTTATGATTCAATGTCGAAACGACGTCGAAAATTGGAAGAGGGCGATGCGTGTACACATAAATATGCACAAAATGCTCTGAAATCCGGCAGAAATTAAAAAAAAATATCGAAAGTGGAAGTACATTTTGCTAACGGAATTCCTATCTCCGCTTCACAACTAATAATCGCAGTGGTCTCAGAGCTTTACATGGTCTCTCCCTAAAACGAAGGATGTTGTCCGACCGTCTTCAGTTTTGGCGCCAACTGGTTGTTGCGATGTTCATAATAAATTTGTCATACTACTCGACGTTGAGCCACACAATCAGAAATTTCTATGCTTTCATAGTTACATGAAATCGATGTTTGAAGACAAAATTATATGATGCACTTTAATACTGTATTCTTTTCCTTTCCTGGTCCTCACCAAGGGTCCTCACCTACTTTATGGTAAAATAATTTCTCTTGAGTGGGAGCGGGTGACGGGACGGGCACGGGAGGGTGGGTGCGGAGGAAAGGGGGGTGTGGAGGAAACAGTTTACTTATGGCGTTATTCGTTATGCGGTTTGTTATTGCGAAAAAATGATATAAGTACTGTATTTTCAGCTCTGACTCCTTTTGGCCTGAAGTGTGTAAGTACACGCTAAGATATGATTTCCTTTTCTCCAAGATAGTACTCAATTCAAAGCCGATATTGAGATATAAACTATAGCAACAATGTACTTAACCTCAACACACAAACAAACAAATCCATTGGAAACATAATCTGAGTGGTTTCATCTGACTAAAAGCTCGCCCAGGTTTGTTCATAAACACAGCGATAATCAAAGACTTCGGTGGAAATTTTTTGGTTTATAATGGTCCGCAGCATTAAGTGTTATATTCATTATGAGTTGTCAACTAGTTTTCACAGTTCCAGTATCTATATGGTTCAGGTTTCATGTCGCAATTACATGTTTTTCTCTTTTCTTGCTGTCGTGGCTTTTACGAGTGTTTCATTCCTCACTTATGCTTCATCTGGTCTGTAATCATAAGCGTCACTTTACTGTACATCCATTTAGAGCAATGTCAAAGACAAAATCGACACTTCAGAAAAGCACTGTCAAGGAAGAAGTGAGAAGGAAATTAAAACGGAGGCCTTGCTCTCCTTTTCCCTCAGTTGATATTATAGTTTAAATTGATGACATAGTCCTCCCTCCATAGCTTAATGCAGCAAATTTTGTCTGTGTAGCTTGCTGTTTCTTAACTAGTATGTCTAGCATCAGCAGAGGAAAACATTCCACTGTTTTTGAAAATAATTTGTTGTTATATTTAAAATGTGTCTTGTTGTTTCAGCTTTAAACATGTGCAGTTGAGCTTCTTAACATCGAAAATGGGTGTGGATTTTGATGTAGCAGAATTTTGTCGCAAGTTGCGACAGTCAGAAGGCCCTTACAAATGTCCTATTGAATCATGTGACAAAGTTTATCAAAGTGTTGTGGGGATGAATTATCACCTAATCAAATTTGATCATAATAATCCACTTTCAAATGAAGATTCTGGCCCTGCAACTGGTGGAGTACCCAGTGTTAAAACTCCCCATCAGAAAGCTTCTACACCCAAGCCAAAGAGCTCCTTAAAATCTGGTATGAGTGATTTAAATACAATCTAGTTATTTTTCTCTTTCTGATCATTCTGTGCAATTTCTAAGTAACTTACTACTTGTTCTCAACTTAAATCAGTCAGATTGTGCGACGTGTTGAACTACAGTTTATAATTGTGGAAATAATTCTAATACATATTCTTTCTTATCTCACTCTTAGGACGCAAGAAAAAAAGTTCACATCGAGCTCCTTTACTGAAAAATGCTGTTGATCAGCAAATGATTCAGACTGCCAGAGAAGGTCTCACTTATGCTGAAGCTCAAAGAATGGTGGAGTTTGAAATCCATGGAAAAACCGTTCGTGTAGAGATAAATCAGCCTCTAAAATATATAAGTAAAGAAGATTATGATGCATCAGAAAACAAACTGGATGATAGCATCAAACAAGAAGATGTTGTGAGCACCCCAAACCGTAAGCATAGTCACACACCTGGTGGGAAGAAAAGCAAGATTTCTAAAACAGCAGCGGCCGCTGCTGCAGCGGCATCTCAACAAGCAGAAAACAAAGTGTCATTACCAGAAGCTAGTTTTAAAGTCTTAAGCAATTATAACATAACTGATGCCCCTCCTCGCCCTACGTCTGCCTACATTCGTTTCATTGAGAAATCTGCTGAAGAATTAGATGGAGAGGTAGAATACGACATGGATGAGGAAGATTCAGCATGGTTGAGCATCATCAATGAGCGTCGTGCCGATGGTGGTCTGCCTCCAGTTCCAGTTGATGCATTTGAACTCCTAATGGACCGCCTTGAAAAAGAATCATATTTCATGATGCAAGTTAGTGGCAAAGGTCCTGATGGTGTACCAAGTATTATTGATGATGATGCAGTTTGCTGTATTTGCATGGATGGTGAATGTCAGAACTCCAATGTTATTTTATTCTGTGATATGTGCAATTTGGCAGTGCACCAGGATTGTTACGGTGTGCCTTACATTCCTGAAGGACAGTGGTTATGTAGACGTTGCCTGCAATCCCCATCACGCGCTGTAGACTGTGTGCTATGTCCCAATAATGGAGGTGCTTTTAAGCAAACTGACCGTGGCCATTGGGCACATGTTGTTTGTGCCTTGTGGATTCCTGAAGTTCGTTTTGCTAATACTGTCTTTCTTGAGCCTATTGATAGCATTGAAACTATACCTTCTGCTCGATGGAAATTGACATGTTATATCTGCAAGCAAAGGGGAGTTGGGGCATGCATACAGTGTCATAAGACCAACTGCTATGCTGCATTCCATGTAACTTGTGCACAACAAGCAGGTCTATATATGAAAATGGACACAGTTAAAGATTCTGAACCCGGACCAATCATGGTCCAAAAAACAGCATTCTGTGATACGCACACTCCTCCTGATGCGGAGCCTCGTCCTAAAATTAATAGCAGGACAGGCGGTGGTATACTGGCTATGTCGCCATCTGGAGACGTAGCCAGCTCAAGTGGCTCCCTGAACTCTCCTGGCTCGCCGGACGAAATTAAAGATAAAATGAAGAATGCGAGACGTATTCTTGCCAAGAGGCGCTCATGGGCCCCTATCATTAGCATTCCAACCATACCTCCTGAAAGGTAATTTTATTTTGCTGTTTTACTGGTTGTAATTTTAAATGGTCACGAAATTATGATTTCATTTATGTTGGTAACTATCTTGATATCTCATCTTGTAGGATACAGGAAATAGCTACTCATGTTGCCCTTCCTAAGAAAAATCAGTTTATTCAAAGGTTAATAGCTTATTGGACCCTGAAACGCCAATTCCGTAATGGTGTGCCCCTTTTGAGACGTCTCCAAAGTTCCCACCTGCAACGAAGAGATGAGAGACGTGGTGAGGCTGCTGAGGCCAGTGACACTGTAAGTCTAACTTAGTCTTCCAACACATGTGTGAGGAAGTGCAATACATATTACTGAGACATCAATTTTTTTATCCTTTTCAGGCTGAGCTTTACCGTCAGTTAAAATATTGGCAATGTTTAAGACAAGATCTGGAGAGAGCTCGGTTGCTTTGTGAGCTTGTCCGAAAACGGGAAAAGCACAAGAAGGAATATATACGAGTGTAAGTGATTGGAGTAAAAAGTTCTGGCCATTTTCACTTAGTGGTGCTTACTGTTTCTTTTTTCATTTCAGGAAAGAGCAAGAAACTTTATTGACTCTTGCACCACTTCAGAGTTTTATGAGGCATCTTTTAGATGCAATAAAAGCTCGAGACACTGCAGACATCTTTGGTGAGCCTGTTGATCAGAATGAGGTTCTTGATTATGCTGATGTTGTGAAAGAACCTATGGATTTATCAACAATGCGCTTAAAGCTTGAAAGTCATGAATACCAAACCTTGGATGACTTTCATCGTGACTTTATGCTCATGGTCAACAATTGCCTCGCTTACAACTCAAAAGAAACTGTATTTTATCGTGCTGGCATTAAAATAAGAGATCAGGTAAGGTTTTATTCCATCAAGTACTTCAGTTTTAAAGTTTAATACAGTCAACTAAGTGATGGAAATTTTCTGTTGTTTAGGGAGGTGCTTTGATTAGGCAAGCTCGAAGAGACATGGAGCTGATTGGTTTTGATCCAGAGACAGGATTACTATTAGACAAACCTATTTCAGAAAAGAATTTGGGACCACAGAAGTCACAAGAGACTAGCTCTGACTTCACTGTATCATCTAAAAAGCGCATGTCTGAAATTCATCCAAGTGCTCCTGAAGAATTGGCTGCGGATATTGACATGGAATTAGATAGAATACTTAATGAAGGAAAGAATTTGGTGAGGAGAAAAATTTTCCTTGTTTGAACTATTTCTTTATTCTTATTGGAATGAGTATCCTCATGATGACATCATCTTTGTTTGTTCCTGTAGCCCCTAGAAGATAAATTGGAGAAACTTCTTGAACTGAAGAATTTAGTCAAAGACATAAAATCTGCTATAGTAAGAAACAAACGTGAAAAAGCAATTAGAATAGAAATAGCTAATGTCAGAAGGAAAATGTCTTTACTTGCTTCAGGAAAAGTTCAAGGAATGCGGAAAAAATCTCTTAAATCAGGTTGGTGTCTTTCAGTTTTAGATCGAATTAATTTTGAGATTATCTAATTTTACTTAGTTTTCCTTCAAAATTTAGATGCAGAAGAAAGAACTGACACAAATACAGAGCTAGAAGAAACTACGGAAGAGGAGGAGGAAATAAATGTTACACAGGAGGAAACACCAGAGCCAGAAGGTGTGTTATTTAAATCTCTTCATACTAATTTTCTCTATCGAAAGAAAATTTGGAAAACTGTGAGCATGAACCACGAAATAAAAAAGCTTTTACTTGTTTATTTGCAGTAAAAAGAGGAAGAAAAAGAAAACTGAGGGAAGAATGTGATGATGAACTTGTGCCTGGAAGAGAATCTCAAAGGCTTGGCGTTAATTCGTTTTCATCACCAGGAAAAGGTTTGTAAAATCAATGTCACTTCTCTCGTTGCCTTCTCAGGGTTTGGCTCTTCCTCTGATTGTCCTTTTGATTGGGGCCATAGATGCTTTCTTTGAACTTTTCAACTTGATTTATATAAATGTTAACCTACTTTTATTTGAATCAGAAGGTTCAAGAACTAATGCCATTGGAACTGACAAAACTCCAGTGCGGCAAGAAGCTAATGCCACTCTAACATCTGCTTCTCCATCTGGAGTCAACAGACGAACTGCCGTACTCTTCACTCGGAAAGCTGCCTCAGTACTCCGAAAACCTGATACTCCTGAAAACCGGGCTAATTTGTAAGTTGTATCATCTTGCACCTTTTTTTGTCAGTTTTTCTGGCTTTTATCTGTAGATTGATGCGTAGTTACTGAAACTGAGGGGCTGTTGCAGAAAAAATGATTCTTCTCATCTAATACCAAACAAACGTCGTGGTGGTCGGCCACGCAAAAACTTGGACTCAGCTTTGAGCATTGGCTCAGACACAGGGACAGCAGTGAGTTCGTCAATTCAAACTCTTGGAAACGTTGACAACCTCATGCCTGCTCCTCCTGTGCCATGCTCTGACAGTTTTCGTCAGTACAGAAGTAGTGGTGGTATGTTACAGCCATGTATTATCTAACATTTTAATATTTCTTTGTGTATGTGAGGTCATAATTATTGCCCTTCCTTAAAATTGTAGATATTGTGGCAGAAACTGATGAAGATACTCAATCAGAAACATCTTGCTCTTCATGCGTTTCTTCTGGTGGTTCAAGTGACTCTTCATGTAGTGATGCAGATGGTGAAGGGGATGAGGATGGCTATGCATCATCAGTGGATGCAACTGTAGTTGCAAGCTCTGGAGAGGATGACGATGCTCGATTAAAACCACCTAAAAATGACAGAGGTCTTTTACCTCCTTTACAACTTGTTTGGGCTAAATGTCGAGGTTATCCTTGGTACCCTGCTCTGGTATGTGATATCACTGCATCAAGTCTTCTGCTTCTCTCTGAATCTCGAGTGCCTCTAATTTTCATCTTATTTCCGGTGTTCAGATCATTGACCCAGAGATGCCAGCAGGCTACATGCACAACAGTGTTCCCATTCCTGCTCCTCCTGATGATGTGTTAGCTCTGAAGAGCTCATGTAAGGAGCCTGTTCACCTTGTGCTGTTCTTCGACACAAAGCGCACTTGGTATGTATCCTTCATTTAATTTGTCGATTCTGAAATAAAATGGCAGACAAATTTATTATATTGTTTTGTTTTTATGATTATGATAGGCAGTGGCTTCCCAGAAATAAATTAGAAGTTCTTGGAGAAGACAAAAAATTGGATCAAGCTAAACTCTCAGAAGCTCGAAAACCAGCTGACAGAAAAGCAGTCAGGAGAGCTTTTAAAGATGCAATTTTGCATCGCATTGAAGTCACAGGAACAGACCTCAAAGGAAATGCTCAAGAAGCTATTGCACTTTTAGAAGAAGAAGCTAGTTGATTTTTGAGTTTTGTTGATGATCATGCAGTTCTCAAATTATTTTTCAAAAAGTCCCTTTCTTCTTCTTTTGACCTTTTCAATTTTGTGAAAATATTTCACCAGGATGACTGAGAGAACTTGTCAGTGGTCTGTTATCAGGGCACAACTTCCCGCATTCTGATGAAGAAGGTACTTTATTTTATTCTGATGTGTGACACTTTAACAAACATATGGCATGAATATCAAAGATAATTTTTGTATGTCTGTGAATTATTTAGTGAAACATTTGATTGAATTTTTAAAATTTGTCTTCTGAATACTTTCATGTCATATTGCAGAGCTCCCCAGTTCTGCAGTTTAGTTTTGGTATTAAGTGCCTTCAATTCTTTTTCCTCAATAGCAGTCATGAAATATATTTTTTTGTGGCTTAGAGTATTTGTATTGATGCACATACACAGATTTGTTCAATATTTGTGTATCTTGTGTATTTTTAAAAATTCGTAGTGTTGAAGTGCATGACTAATTTTTTTTTAAGTTGTCTGTACTTTGTCTCTTCTTTTGTTAAATGTTGATCATTCTATATTGATGGCTCAGAATTAAGGTACATGTATGTTTTAAAATGTATATTTTAGAAAGTAATATGTTTGTCCTCTTTAATTTATTGTTAGAGCTATAGGCATAGGAAAATTATTATCACCGATGTTATTTATGTGTCCTGTAATTTTGTAGTCTTTTTCAGTCTGTATTATATCTGAGATTTTAGTTTTTGGCTAAGAAACAGCTAATTTTTGTGATAACTACATAGTAGGTGAAATCTGGAACATTTATACTATCATGTCAGAGCTATGCATTGTAACAAAATTCTTTATTTTTTTTATCATGACAGTGCCTTTGTAATGCATGCTCACGTGTGGGTGTTTTGTTAGTGTGTACGTAATGTAGGGGGACCCCTTTCAAAAAGAAAAACCATTATCTTCTGAAGTAAATCATTTCCAGTCAAACTTTTTTTATGATCAGTATTTGGTACTAAAACAGTTTCACTTGTTGTTATCATAATGTTTTACTATCCTCATACAAATTTCTGTTTAAGCAACTGGTTGCTGTGCTTGGTCTCAATCAAAACTAAGCAACAAATTAATTCTATGTAGATAACTGTGCAATCATGTCGAAAAAAGCAGCCACTGTGTCAGCCAACCTGACAGAGCCAACCTGACAGCTTTTGAAAACTGAATAAAGTACAAATGCTATAAAAACTTTGTGGTTTTATCTCCTTGATGAATCATGTGCAAGCACGTGCAATGAGTGGGTCATGGGTCCGTGAAGGGCAGCACGACGTTCTGCATGTTGGGCAGCACCAGGATGCGCTCGAGCTGCGAGCGCAGCTTACACTCGATGAGCCTGCAGATGAGCGGGTGCCTCACGGCGCGGCCGCCCACCCGGGGCACGGCCTGCAGAGACAGGCTCGGCACGCGGCGGAACCCGAACCACACGCGATCCGAGGGCGGCGGGGGCACGTTGACGGCCAGCACCCCGTCCAGGGCGTGGACCTCCACGGTCAACTCGATGTCCGTGTTGGAAAGCGCCACCAGCGCCGACTGAAAAAACCTTAAGAGAAAAGGCAAGGGTTGTAGACAAAACTAAAAAAATGGCAGGAATGGTCCCGCGGAAATTGATTAATTTATGTTGCGCTAGTGAGGCTCCTTCGTGGTGACCGACAATAGTTCGGGCATCAAACGTGAACCCGCGGTCCTGTTCGTACTCACCTGCCCTCGGCCAGCTTCTTGAAGATCTTCCAATGCAGTGGCAACCTCTGCGGGGGCTCGGCAGCAGGTGTGGGGGTGGGCGCCGAGGAGTTCGAGACCTGGTCCGGACCCAGGCGCCGCGACGCCTCGCTCTCCCCGTCCCGATCAGTCTCAGAGCGGCGAGGCGAGGCTGCGAGACCGTCCCGCTCACGCTCCGACTCCTTTGACAGCCGACTGCCACGCTCGCTCCCACGCTCACTGCCACGCTCGCTCCCACGCTCACTGCTGCCCGGGCTGAGCTGCCGCTCGCCGCGTGAGGCCTCCGAGTCCTCTGCCTCCTGCCTCGCGTCCTGCCGCGCGTCCTGCCGCGCGTCCTGCTCGCTGGGCTGCACGAGGTTCAGCCTGGTGGTGATGGTGAAGCGCGTCACACCCCGGTAGCTCACGTCCAGGTCGACCCAGAGCCCCGCCACGTCGAGCGAGGGCTGCGCCACGCGCCACAGCTCGACGCTGGTGGGCCGACAGAAGAACCCCGACACGACGGGCTTGTCGACGTAGCCCGGCGTGCTCAACGCCGACAGCCGACCCTGGATGTGTCTTTCCACCGCCTCGTTCCACCGGCCGCTGCGAGTCACGTCGAAAAGGAGACGCCCCAGCAACGCGTTGAGCCCCTGGAAGTGGAGGCTGCTGCGGAGGCCGTCTCCTAACCTTCCCTTCTCCTCCTCCTCCCCCGCGGCCTCGGCCCCGAGCAGGTAGTGCCGCAGCGAGCTAGCGTAGTCCTCGAGCAGCTGGGGGTCGTCCAGCGGGTGGCCCTGGCCGGCGGCCCGCCGCAGCCGCCAGAACCACTCCTCCTTCTGGCGCGCAGTGCGGCCGAACAGCAGCAGCGCGGTGGCGCTCGGGCTCGTGCTGGACGTCTCGGTGGACGCCAGCGGCGCCGCCTCGTCCTCGTCGACCAGGCCGGTCAGCTCCTCGGACACGATCTCACCGAGGAGCCGGGTCTCCACGTCCTCCTGGTCCGCGCAGGCCAGGAAGCTCTCGAGCGAGCCCCGCCGATGGCTCCCACCCTCGTCGTCGGAGCCCGCGCGCGCCCCGTCTTCAGAACCGAGTGGCGGGCTGGGAGCGGAGGCCGGCGGCGATATCGGGGCACTAACTACAACCAGCCCCGGGGGCGGGGCTGAGGCCGGGGCCGAGGGCGGCGACGTGACTTCGGACTTCAGCGAGGGCGAGGGGGAGCGCCCGGCAGCTGGGGACAAGGAGGGGGAGGGAGGGGGCGAGGGCGGCGACCCGTCGAGTACGACGGGCTGCTCCCTGACAGTGACGCAGATCGGGAACCTGCGGCTCCAGCGCCTGTTCCTGGACAGGTCCTCGGGGAGCAGCGTGACGACACCGCCCTGCAGCTGGTACTGGCGGCGCTGCGTGAGGGCGGCGCGCGCCTTGCTGAAGGAGGGCTCGTTCCACAGGGCGACGCGAGGCACCCTGGGCGCCGCCTTGGCCCTGGGGCTCCACAGGCTCAGCTCGCTGCCCTCGAGACGGACGAACACTGGCCGCGTGCCCGAGCGCGTGCCGGAGCTGAGGTCCTGGCCGCCGTCTGCACCGGGCTCACTGGATCGCCCGGACTCGTGCATCCACGACTCGAACACGTCGCCGAGCTTCAGACTGCTCCCGTTCAGCACGGTCCGACACCGTAGGCTTTTATGGTCGAAATCGACGCCAAATAGGGTATTCCAATGGAGCCTGAAACGGAAGTCGAAGAACAAGCGGAGGTACACAAACGAGGGCAAGGGGTGAGGCGGTCGTG